>JAZGTL010000005.1:600000-869102 GCA_037349345.1 Oemleria cerasiformis
AGAAAAGAGAGAGAATCGAGAGGAAAGATGTCGAGGAGGAGGATGGGGGGGTTTGCTAGCAGTTGTCGGGTGGAGGATCTTTTTCTAATCCTTACTTTACTTGAACACAAATTAAGGTTAAATTTGGAAATTGGCATAATAAAAACATAAAAGAAACATTAAAAAAATAAAGTGGAGTGCATGAAGTAAAATGTGGAGTGTGAAAATCAGCTCTCTTTTAATTATTTTGTCCGTTTTCAATTTTGGTAAAGGACGAAGTTAGTCTCGAATTCAACTTGTAATTAGAGGTCTCGCAATTCTCGTAAAGTACAAGGGAGACATCAGGTTCAAATCTAATAAAGTATAAGGAGATTATCGAGTTTGACTTTATAAAGGACGATAATAATTTCTAATTAGACTTTTATAAATAGCAAAATTAATATTTAATATATATAATCTCTTTTTATAATTTGTAACTCAATGTAGATAAAGCCCTAATTCTCGTGTGACTGTTTAGAAGTTTATTAATCTTTATGCATAAAACTGTATTAATCAAAACGCAAAGTTTGATCATAGCATCTTAAACTATTCTTAATCATTGCTTCATTAAGAAATATGGACTTTTTGGAAACCAAGCTATACTTTTGCAATTTTGAATACCAGCTGAAGATTTTTTTGTAAAAGGCTTAGTACACTCAATTTGCACAAAAGCGAAAGAATTTGAATTTCGAAATAACAATTTTAGCCATTATGGGAATTGTAAGTAAGAGCATCCACATTAAACTTTCTAAATTTTTTATTAAATTTAATTTGAAATGATCCAAAAGTTATTAATAGCTAGCAAGTTTTTAATGTTACCAAAATCGATACTCTCTATATATCAAAAAGATAAGTTAAAATTTGTCTGAAAGCTTTCAAATCATCTACAAATTTAGTTTTGGATATATTTAACTCAAAATTTGTCCAAAAACATCAAAACAGCTCTGCAGTAGACTCTCTACTAATTTTAATGTTAAATTTAACATAATGAACAATGCTAGCTATATGTAGCTAGCACTGTTCATTTAGACAAATTTGAAGTTAAATATAGAGAGTCTGATGCAGAGCTATTTTAATGTTTTTGGACAAATTTTAAGTCAAATTTATCCAAAAGCTATATTTGAAGAGTCTGATGTGAATGCTCTAACATAAGGAAAGAAAAGCAAACTTGCTCAACAAAAACGGTTCAACTAAGGGTAGGTGGTTCGGTTAACCGAATCCAGTGAAGCAATTGAATCTATGCTGATCACAAATATCGGAAATCGACATTAGTTCTAGAAGTTTTTTAAGAATGGTTATATATATATATATATATATTAAGTTTTTGTATCAAGTTTTCAATACCAAGTTATATAATGACATTTAATTTCTTTGTCTATTTGAGGTCCGTCTTTATTTACAAAAAAAAAAAAAAAAACTACATAAACTTATTACTTATCTCTATTATTTTTCGTTTTTTTAATTAGCAATTGATTCAATAACGAAGGAGGCAAACAAGTGTCTCTAGAAAGAGGTTAGTTTGAGTAATATCTCCTGACCGGTTCAGTTTTGTCAACCAGCGGTTTAGAAATTCTGAAATCGATATGAACCAAATTGAATCGGTGCAATCCGGTTCATAGACCAAAACCCGGTTCTTCTAGTGGGCTGAAGTTCAGTGCTGATCTTTTGCTTGTCGGCGACCCTGGAATTTCAACCTGGGCTTTAGGAAAAAAGCATCATCTTATATGGACTTTCTTTTCAAGCCTTTTAATTTTTCCATTTCATTTGGTTGGTTCTCTTTTTCTTCTTTACAAAACTATAAAGAAATTACAACGTGGGATTTTCTAAAAAACCGAGTTCTATGCATATTAAAATACCATTATTTGTAGCTACTAGTACTATGATCTAATAACTTTCCTCTTTACGGTGTAGTGGGAGGTCCTAAGTCTCGAATTCAACACTCGTAAAATATAAGGTCGTTATACGATATATTTTTCCTCTCAATATCGTAACTTGTATATAAAAAATATAAAAAATCATTTATAACCACTAGTAATATGGTCTAAGTGTATTTACCTTCACCCTATAACAGGAGGTCTCATATTCGACTCTCGTAAAACTCTCGTAAACGACTTGTTGATAATCAATGCGTTTAATTCTCGTTATAACGAACAAGATGACTCCTGCATTTGAGTTTCATGTGATCAACGCCATTAATTGATTGTTAAATTGTTTTTAAAAATGACATGATCAACCACCTTTAGTAAGAGGTTTCAAATTTGACATTCGTTAAAAAACAACGTCAATATTTAATGTCAATATTTAATGTATATAATTTTCATCCTAAGTAGTAATATGGTCTATGTGTATTTATTTTCACCCTATAATATGAGGTCTCAGATTCGACTCTCGTAAACGACGAGTCGATAATAAATGAGTTTAATTCTCGTTATAACGAACAAGATGACTCCTGCATTTGAGCTTCATGTGATCAACGCTGTTAATTGATTGTTAAATTGTCTATAAGAATGACATAATCAAGCACCTTTAATAAGAGGTTTTAAATTCGATCTTCGTTAAAAAACAACGTTAATATTTAATGTATATAATTTTCATCCTATCCACCACAATCCATTTTCCATATCAGAGTTTGATGTCATCGATGACTTTTATTAATCGCTAAAAATGATTTAGAAATGACGTAATCACAGTCGTACTAGAAAAATCTTGGCAAGTAGAGGTTGACCGAAGAGAAACTCATACCTTGGACATTGAAAATAAGCTCCCCAAAAGCACTCATTTTCCATGCAGGTTCCAGTGCTTGTACGGTACACATTCCTTTGTCCAAATCATGAGCTTCAGAAACTTCCCAAATTACTTATTCACATAATTAAACGCGTCCATCAAAAGTCATCATCCAACCAGTTTGGCATTGGTTGTTCAATTTCTCATCGCTAAATTATATTTTTCTTTTTCATTTTTAGTGAGAAAATTATTCATTTTATACAAAGATATTATGGCTGGATTCTTATATCCACATTTTTTATAAATAGAATATAAAATTCCATAATTACTAGACAAATCACTCATTTTTCAAACTAGTACCAATCCTAACAAGGTACCTGTACTGGAAACTGCGGCACAATATTGTTCTTATGCACTCATTTAACTTTTTAGGCGTATTTCGCTAGTGTAATTAGCAATTGAGGGAGCAACCTCGTTTTTCACTTTGAATTGATTAAGATGGGAATTCTACGAAGAATCTGTTTGTTGACGCATTGGCCACACTAGCTTCCATGATCAGTAGACGGTATTGATATCTTGCCCTTCCACGCTCAGTTTGTGCGTTTTCTTCTTTCGAAACATATTCTTTCGCGCGTCGGTTCTCCCTCTGTAGGTTTTTCTCCACTAGAGGTGAAATAACCCTTATGCTTTTTATTTTGTAAACCGCAACACTAAGTAATCCAAGCCAACCCGCATTACTGAGATTCGAGAGACATGGTTCAACTAATGGTGCATTATATATTCTTCTTTTTCATATTGATAGGGACCCTGGGCTCTTTTTATTCGGGAACTCTTCATTGAGTGTCGAACTCGCATTTTTCAAAAGCCGACCCAGAATCTCCGGTGCACATTGAAATAAGTGAAAATTTCCACTCAACCAGTAATGCCGGAGACGATTGTTTCTTTATTTCAACAAAAATATCTGGAAAGTGAAAGACAAAAGCAAGGAAAGGCCATAAGTTAAGCATCGTTGGTCGATGAAAATTGAAATCTTCTACCCAACAAGTAGTTTTGTTATCGTATTAGGCTTTAGGCCCCCGTAATTATCCCAATCAAAATCTACCCCCCAAGTTGTGATTTAACCAGAAGCAAGCAAGAAAGCAAATCAATGGAAGGGTCAAATCCAACTCGGCTGGCTACTCACTAACACTAACGGCCACCACCTTGGAATCTTCCCAACCTCATCTCTTAAGTCTCAACAACACAGCTTCAATGAACCCCAGGCGCACGGGGTCCCACTTGACTTTACGCCGACACCGACCCTAGCGCGCTCGAACCTTGACCGCACTTGGTGCATACTATATATGCTTTGTGCTGGCCGGTAGTGCTACCCATACTTGCGTGCGCTTTAAAATGGACGTGCTTCTTTATTCCGTAATTATTATCGGATCTTCTCTATATAAGCGTGATGTAGTTAAACCCAGCATCTCTATTAAAATTAAAAAAAAAATGAAGATTGTTAAATTATGAATATGTCATGATTAAATTGATCGTTTATTACCATAAGGTTATTTAGCTGTTACCTAATTAAACGAGGGGTAACAAATAATCTCCAATTTTATTAATCTTTTGCATCGATGATTTTTACATAATGTTTTAAGAAATCAAGAATTTAATCACCACACTTATATAGAAAAAATTCGGTAATCAAACACGGAGAGACGAGCATATTCACCTTGAAGTATTTTTCATATTATTCTAAGCTGAAAAATATGAATAATCGGAAAGTAGCTAAATTCCTAATATAACTGACTATTTTCTGGGGTAAACCCTACTAACATAATTTCAGAGCTGACCGGATTTTGCTGGGCCAGTAGAAATCGAATTCAAATTCAAATTGATATGAACGCAATATTTTTGTAAAAGTATTTTTATCGTTCATACTTTAATTTTATATAATAAGGTGGGTGATATATAAATAAAATAATTGTGAAATTATGGACCGACGGCTCGTGTTTGTGAGAATTGACTAGTGCGGGTCCGGGGTCGTAACGACGGCTTCAAAGAATCAACGGCCTGGTTGCTCCGGGTTCTGCGTATCTAAATACATATAACCCCACGTGGGCTACTCCATGAGAGAGCATGAACCGACAAATCCCACCAAATATTTTCTTAATTTTCTTCCCAATGAAAAATATACAATATAATTTGGCCATTTTTATTTCTAATTTTTGACGGCGATTAAGATTTTTCTCCTCCAATTTCGTTGCATGTGTTTAATGTTGGTCCTACTCGCATGCAAAAACCACTAGCACCGTTCAAAATGTCACCATGAGGCTCCTTGGAAAAATATACGATAGCGTATCACGGTTGATGATATATAATATAAGGAAAAATGATTGTTAGCGTTCTTGAATTTTACATTAATTTTAACTATCGTCCATAAATTTGATTAATATTATCAGCATATGTCCTTGAATTGTGTCTAAACGTGCAAGGATAGTCACTCTGTTCAATTTCTAAACGATTTATGTTAAAAAAACACATCTAATAGGACAACTTTACCCTTACTCTTAACAGAAATCGTTGAGAAATTGAACGGAATGACTATCTTTGCACATTTAGGCATAGTTTACGGACGTCTACTACTAATAATAAAGTTCATGGACGATAGCTATATCTAGTGTAAAATTGCGGGACGGTGGCAACATTTTTTCCAATAATATATTGTATAATTGAATACTAATTTATATTTCAGTTCACATGTTACAATATAAATGAATATTAATAAATAATATACTTCAAAATTGAGTAATATCAACTATATTGTTCACTTATATTATATTACGTAAATTTAATACACGACTTATTTGTAATATGATATATGTAACTACTAATTTTTTTGCGAGCACTTGGTGCTTCCCATGTGGTCTAGTTTAGTAGTGTGACGCCATCATCATCATCATCATATGCATGTGAACATACCCCGTTGACAATCTAGATTAGTGAGACATGATCATTATAAAAATGGCAACAAGTTGGCATGGGTTGGTTATAGTGCGATTTGAAAAACCAAATTAGACTTGGAATTTCAGAAGGGAAAAGCAAAAGGTTCACAATTCCCCTCCATTGACTTGAGGAAAATGTCAAAGGTGCAACCAACCATTGAGAATTTGAGATAGGTGCTAATTATAGAAGTTGCCAAGACCAAATTCCCCTCCATTGACTTGAGGAAAATGTCAAAGGTGTAACCAGCCATTGAGAATTTGAGATAGATGCTAATTATAGAAGTTGCCAAGACCAAATTCCCCTTCATTGACTTGAGGACAATGTCAAAGGTGTAACAAACCATTGAGAATTTGAGACAGATGCTAATTATAGAAGTTGCCAAGACCTTTAGTCTTCATTACAATATGCTATATATTGTTTGGGTCATTCCTCCCTATTTTACTCTTTTCTTTTTTTAAGTAAACATTTTTTAATGGTTGAACTGTTATGTCTCACTGAGCTTCCGAAAGAATCATTTAGTTATGAATTTCGATAACATTTTACTCGTAACCACAACTCATCTACTATTCTTTAACACAAGTAAGTTCCCAAGCTTTGTCCAGATTGAAATTTGGATATGAAAATGATATTATTTTTCTCGTGTACATACTTGATACATAACCCAGAATCGGGTCCATAAACAGTTACAATTTCCCTATGATGATGTAATTGAATTGCATTTCGTCCTTAGGTTGAGAACCCTACATTTTAATTTCTAATTAAGTTGACATTTTACCACCTCGAAGCGGCTTATTGAATTAATGACATTTTTACTTACTATCAAGTATGCATACGAGAAAAATAGTATCATTTTCATATCCAAATATCCTAACATTTACTAAAATAAGAGGAATCCAAAAAAAAAATATTAGAGAAAGACCATACTTTATAGGACCCATAAATGTCCGTGTTCATAAAACACCGACGCCCATACAAGATCGATATTAGACGAAAAACACCCATGTAAATTATGTAGCGGTCCTTGATGGTCATATTAAATTATTTATATTTAATCACGAAAGAATTGAATCTAAAAGTATAAAACCGTTATTAATTGGTTAAACAAATGAACGGTGTCCCTCCATGATGATGGGGTGCCTCGTTTTCAGTGACGATCGGTCTTAAAGTGGAGGGAGTCGTTTGCAAATTGCAATGAGTATATTTAATTTCCGTTTGAGATGCAGTTTGTCCCGGTCACAAAGTGTCCAGGAGTCTAATTCACTATTAGTAACTAATTGTAACAAATTTAACTTTGTTGTCAAATTCAAACCCCTACCCTAAATCAAAGCCTTAAATTTGCACAATTTGGCCTTTTCCAATTTATCATGTTAACAATTTTGGTCCGTTTAATTGCCTAATTTTAGGTTAATCAATACTAATGTGTGCGTTTCTATGTGCGTCATTTGCGCACAATTTTACCTAACTTCAACACAAATTACTGAAACATTACTAATAATGAGTTGAAGTACTAACCATACGGCTTTTCAAAATTACATTATAATCATTTTGTGTAAAGAATTTTATATTAAATTGGCTAGAAGACTCCTAAAATATGTCACAGGTTAGCTAATAATTTAGATTGACTAATTTTTAAATAAAGTAAACTAGTCAATTTCATAATGTTTGTAAATCGGGTTGAAGAAGAACAAAATTCAGTATATATTTTTGGTTAAAAGTCACTTTTGGTCCCTGTAGTATACTCAATTTCTCATTTTAGCTCATGTAGTTTCAATTTGACCGATTTTAACCTTGTAGTTTCATACTCTTAGTAATTCAAGGATACATCTAGATTTTCGTCCAATTAATTAACGAAATAAGGACATAATCCTCACATAAATGGGGTATTTAATCTAGGTTAGAGTTATATATCGTTTATTCTTTTTGTTATACTCGTGTTTCATATTTTATTGCTCTTGTTACAATGTAAATTACAAAACAGTTTTCAAGCATCAAGTAGCATGAAAATTAAAGAATAATGATATGTAATTGTATTATAACAAAAGAAAAAAGATATATAATTGTAATATGATCGAAAATATAATTCCATAAATGAATTATAAGAATATTCTGTTAAATAATTTGATAGAAAATTGGATGTGTCCTTAAATTCCTATGAGTATAAAATTATAAGGTTAAAATCGATCAAATTGAAATTAGATAGACTAAAATAAGAAATTGAGTCAACTATATAGACCAAAAGTCACTTTTGACCTATATTTTAAACACCTTTTACTAAAATTACGATAATTAAAATGATAAGTAAATTGATAACTATAGGTAAAAAAAAACCCTAAAAGAAAAGGGCATAAAAAAAAAGTGCAGATATTTATCCGGATATTTATACGGTTGGTTCCAACTTCCAAACTTCCAATGCTTGAAAAGTTTGAAGGTGCGGTGCCCAACAGAAGAAGGGTTAGTTGCAGTTGCGGTGCTGGCTACTACCGATAATATTGTTTTATGTTACAAAACGTGCCAACTTGTCTGCGCCTGACTGACTGTTGGATGACTAATTAAATCAAAAGTGTGCGCTTGCCAATTTTGCATGCAGACTTCAAAACGCGAGCCTCCGGCGGCTCCCGCCGGTTGCAGTTTGATGTGAGAGGCGCTTTTCGGGGGAGATGTATTACACTCGCTCGTGTCGGCATCTCGTTTAAAGTTTGGCTGCTTGTAATAGAAATCAACCATGAATGATGAGACACATAAATACAAATTCACTTTAACGGACTAATTATTAGATCTACCAAATATCAATTTTCAGGAACTTCCGTTGTGACCAAAATTAAAAACAGTAAGTTAGGCGCATGGATCATTATTCATATATGCAAACTACTTATTTTTTTATTTTATTTTTTCGGGAACATTAGCATATTAGTCTATAGTTACGGACTTTCACTTAAATTTTCATATGATTTTAAGAGAAATCGAATCGACAAACTTTTATGAGGACACATACAAGTTCTCTATAATCGCTAGGTTATCTAAAGGCGGCTTTTGTTTTTTGGGAAGATTAAAGCATTCGCATTAGATTATTAAAATGTCATTTTTGATTAAATTTGACTTAAAATTTATCTAAAAATATTAAAATAGTCATACATCAGACTCTCTATATTTAATTTCAAAATTGTTCAAATGAACAGTAGCTTGCTATAGTCTGCTGTATGGATGTTTTGATATTTTTAAACAAATTTTGAGTCAAATTGTCCAAAACTAAATTTGAAGAGTCTGCTGGAGATGCTTAAAGAGTTTTCTCACAACTTTTAACTTCTTTATTTGAGATATAGAGATCATTGATTTTAGTAACATTAAAAATTGGTTAACTATTAATAACTTTTGGATAATTTCAAGTGAAATTTTACCTAAAATTTAGAGAGTCTGATGTGAACACTATTAGTGCATCAGTCTATCGTTACGATTATTTCACTTAAATCTTGATTTTATTTCAATAAGAATCGAACCTACAAACTATGAAGCACATATATATAAATTTGCTCAAACTGCACGCCGATCCAAATATGGATTTCAGGGGATCTCTGATGTGACCCAAATTGAAACCTTCGAAACTAAGTTAGGCTGGTTATTATTGATCTATGGATACTGTTTTTGGTTTTATTTGCCCATCGGATTGACATCGATTTTTTTTTCTTTCTTTTTTTGATCAATTGAAATTAATTATATTTGGGCGGCGGATTTGGGAAATTGGGGCAGATAGGCACGATTCACCATTTCTGGCAGTCACGGCTTTATCTTTATTAAAGTTGCAACTTGCCATATGTAGCAGCAGCCGTCTTTTTTTGTTCCTAGTTTTATGGAAAGTTAAAATATCCTCTTTGATTCCTAGGTAGTTTGAGCATAATTACCTATTCAATTCACTATTATTTAAATTGAGGCCACTTTGAAAAATAAATAAATTAAATTAATCGGTGTGTTTGGAATTTTCGTTCGTTATATGTTGATATAGTGTATCGAATAATCATATTTAAACTTATTTGTTTGCTGATTTGGACTCCATGTAGTTTTCTTTTTGGTGACGTGAATATTTTTGGAATTAGGAAAATTTCATTAAATCGGAAAAAATAAAGGTTTCAAATTGACATCTCATTATTTAACATATTGACTACCGGAGTGTATTTAGATAATGTATTTTAATAGTTTGGGTATGAACTTGAAATTACCCTTATCATTTTGGGGGATATAGTTTGTCCTAAATTATCTGTTATTTGGTCCATACAGACGTGGAAAATGCTACAGAGACACATTTTAGAAGCCACGTTCATAAACCCCATGATGTGGCAGTTGAATTGGCATGCTACATAATTAAGTTAGACTTCCAAAAACTTAGCGACTCAACAGCAACATCATCCGGCTTATAAAGTGTGCATCTCTAATATCTTACTAAATGTTATAGAAATGTCACGTAAATAACATATTTATAAAACATGCACTATCATGGCACGTCTATTTACTAGAAATAAAATTAATTTATTCATCGAATCAATAAATCTCCCTCGATTTGATTAGTTTAATAGACAAACAGCTCAAATTAAGCCATCAGCTGGCATCATATTCATATTACACAAAATATATGAAAGATATGTTGGATTCTGTTGTTGCAGACTTTGCAGTGGTGGTGGTGGTTAGATTTGGTATTTTTACGCAATACTTAATTATGTGTGTTTAATAATAATTAGAGTCTTTCAACAACCCCTAGCCCTATCTTTTGTTTCATTAATTAATTCCTTCAAATTCAAGCACATTTCAAACATGGATCTAACTAATCTACCAAGCTATTGTCAAAAAAAAAAAAAAAAAAAACTAAAATACCAAACTATTGCCATATCGGACTTACTTTTGTCAAATATAAATTCGAAAAGATTAGTTCAGCAACTCACCGATACAGCCTCCCACTTAAATCTTGGTCGATTCTCAAGGGAATCGAAACCCATGAGCTGTGTCGTTTTTTCCCTTTTCCTTAACGAGAGAACGTACTCCTTCAAGATAGAGTCACTGTAACGACCCGTATTTAAAAATAAATTAGTTTCGTACAATTATTCGAGGAAGAACGATTTTGCCCTTGAGTGTCAGGGGGTTTGAGAGTCATTATTCGTTTGGAATTACTTTTGAAAGTTTTTCTTGGATTGTCTGATATGTTGGATTTTGGTCGACCCCTTTTTACTAGGGTTGATTATGCCTAATTTTCGATAGAAGTTTATAATTTTGGTTGTCAGCATAAGGGTAATTTTGGAAAGATTTTGACTTTTCAAGGTTGTTAGACGGGAACTGAGCTTTTCACAGATTTCAAAGGGAAAATTCGATCAGTCACATTAGAATCACTCATGTTAAGTAAAAGCTTAAAGAGACAAGTACACAAATACAAGTTCGCCCTGGCGACTAGGGGCCGCTAGTTAGGCTACTCAATAGTAAGTTACTTAATTTTCTATTTCATTTTTTATGTTATCTACTACTACTAAGTTTGACATATATGATATTATTACATTCCTTTAAACCAAAGTGTGGGCGACAGATGCAAACAAATTGTGTCGGTCCTTATATTAACTTTTTTTTCCACACCAAAAAATACAGCAAAGAGATTTGGAATAATAATATTAGGCCCCATATTACGTGAGCTGTGTCACACATGTATGTGCTGGATATTAATTCGTATTCTTCTTCTTATTATTATAATTTTCATTTAAAGTATGCTCTTTGTTTATATTATATAAAATAAAAAAAAAGTTAGGGTTGTCAAAATTTCGGGTCATCGGTAAGTGCACATGAGACATGTTTTTTTTTTTTGGTGAGTGAAAGGGGTCGAAAGCTTATGAAAAAAAAAATAGTTAAATGCATTTCTTTTTCTTGAAGTAACACCAAGATGCCTCTACCTTCTTTCAACAATGTGTGATAGAGAGAGGGAGAGAGATGGGAAAACTATTTCTTTTCAAATATAAAACATAAGGTACAAGTGATAATTATTTTAGTTATTAGTTTTTAATTTTTATTTTTTGTACGTGTTATATATAGATAAAGTATATGAGAAAGAGAAAGGTGAACGAGAATAACGGTTATTTGATAACTAAAAACTGAAAACGGAATAGTTATCGAACGATTTCGTAATAAACTGGAATTAAGGTTTAATTTCTAACTTATGCTTGTATGTTGTGGAGATGTGATTATTTGGTAACAACAATCAATCATTGTAGATTGAACTTCATTAGTTTTTTTATTTGGTAATAATTGTTAATTCATGCATGATGAGTTTAAGTGTTTAACACCCATCAATCACCCTAATTGATCTTAATGAAGATAGATTTACCTTCACCTTTTCTTTTCCCATGAGATTTACCATTATCTTCACTTTCAAATTAATTTACCCCCTTTCTTTCCCTTTTTTCCAAAATTAATAAATTATTAAATGATACGCGATTATCACACATTTAGATGTTGATCTTCTTCATCTTTTCTATAGAACAAAACTCAATTCTCGTTAATAGAAGAAAATAATTACAATAATGGGCGTATAAGTGTAACTTAGTTAAAAAAAACTACTACGTCGCTATTTAAGCTCAAGGCTAAACTCACTTACATAATTATAAACGGACTAAATCAACATTTTTCGTACTTTCTCTCAAAATAAATATTCACTCATATTATAACAGTTGAACAAAATGTAATACATCGCGTTACAGAATCAGTTGTTCCTTTCAAGTCGGTAACTTTTTCGAGAAAAAATATGATATTCAGTAATAAAACATAAAATTTGTAAAAAAAAAAATTTACCTAAATTATACTCTTTATTTTATCATATGAAATAAACTTGATCAATAAATATCCTACTTCAATGATTCAATCATCGATCAATATAACAACAGACTCCAAGTCCTATTTACACTTGGAAAAAAAGAAAAAAGAAAAAAAAAAAGAGGTCCAACTATCGAAGCCGTGTGTGGTGAGTACAAATCTCAGGAAATCAACCACGTTTGAAAGCCAGTCGTCGATCAAAATATCCTCGCCTATCACGTGCCTTAAAGATGTCAATCAACTCAGCCGGCCCCACACTCCTAATTATTTATTTTAACTAAATAAAATTTTAAAAATAATAAAAAATAAAAATTCCGTCTTTTCTGCGGGTATAAAAGTACTTGTATATACAGAGGCTGCTCCTCAACACAACCTTGCTTGCTCAGTTTTGTTTATGATCTCTCTTTTTGTTCCTCCACTAAAAGCAAATCCAATCCCCTCACCACCAGCACAAATTTAAACCATTCTTTTTCTGAACCGACGATCTCAATTCTCAAGTCGATATGGAGTGGCTTCGAGGGAAAGAAATCGGCTGCGGCAGCTTCGCCACCATCTACAGAGCGAAACCCAGAAGCTCGGTTTCTCAGTTGCCGCCATTGATGGCGGTGAAGTCTTCTGAATCTTCATACTCTGCTTCACTCAAGAACGAGAAGCAAATACTCGACCAAATTGGGCCCTGCCCGGAAATCATCCGCTGCTTCGGAGACGATCAGACCGTCGAAAACGGCGAGTCGTTTTACAATCTGCTTCTGGAGTTCGCGAGCAGAGGCAGTTTGGCGGATGAGGTAAAGAAAAACGGCGGTCGTCTGCCGGAATCCGATGTCCGGCGACACACGAAGTCGGTGCTGAAAGGGCTTCGGTTTGTTCACTCAAAGGGGTTTGTTCACTGCGATTTGAAGCTTCAGAATGTTCTGGTTTTCGACAACGGAGCGGCGAAGATTGCCGATTTCGGGCTGTCGAGAAAGGCAGGGGAAACGGAAAACAGAGTCGATGTCAGGGGAACTCCTCTGTATATGTCGCCGGAATCTGTGAACGACAACCAGTACGAGGCGTCGTCGGACGTTTGGGCTCTGGGGTGTTTGGTGGCGGAGATGGCGAGTGGGAAACCGGTGTGGGATCTTGTCCCTGGCGCGAATATGTTCAAGCTTTTGATGAGGATTGGAGGAGATGAATTGCCCCAAATTACAGAGGATTTGAGTGAAGAAGGCAAAGATTTTGTTTCCAAGTGTTTTGTGAAGGACCCGGCGAAGAGATGGACGGCCGAGATGCTTTTAAATCATTCATTTGTTTCCGGTGATGAGATTGAATTATCGGAAAGCAAAGAAGATTTGTCTTCATCGCCAAGATGTCCTTTTGATTTCCAAGATTGGGTTTCGATGGCAAGCTCAGAGCTTTCTCAGGATTTGAATTCGGAATTTGATTGGTCGTCGTCGTCGAAAACCAGCTCTATTTCGGCGGCGGATCGGTTGCGGCAGCTGTCCACGGCGGAGACGCCGAGTTGGTCGGTTGCTGGAGATTGGGTCACAGTCGTGTGATTCTTCTTTTTTACTATTGTAAATATTTAGAGTAGAACAGAAAAACACAGATGATATTTTTTATCGGTCTGATCTTAGTTTCGGTGAGTGAGCGGTCCTGATTGGCGCCATGAGTGGGTGGCTGACTGTACAGAAATTTTTTGATTCTTGATTGACTTGAGATATATTATAGTAGACATTGTTATTTTCCGAGAAAATTTGCAGATTTCTGAGAATGTGTTGGGCTTTCGGGAAGAAGAAGAAGAACTCTTCTCTTCTTCTCATTTTCTTCTGGACTTTGAAAATTCAAGAACGCTGTTCCGCTTCATTTTCTATTCGCAATTTAACAACGCGTGCTAATTCAAAATTATGCTAACTAATTAAATTAGCCCATGAATTGCCTTGTTGAGTCAAGGGGGCAACTTCATCTTTCACATTTGAAATGTGGACTTTGTTTCATTTTGGATTTTTTGTTTTTTATGTTCACATCGTTTAAGTTACGATTAGTCGTTGAACATATTAACGACAATAATTTATAGGACTTGAACAAGTCGGGCAATCGACCAATGTTACCGCCAAGATCCGTGTTGGAGGAGTTTTGAGCGTGAGCTACCACTCATGCAACGTTAAGGACTCGTAGCTCCAAAGCGGGGACCACCAATGGTTTGAGTGTGACAACGTACATGATTCCCTTTTTAGGGTTAGAAAAGCTTCCGTTTCCGTTTTTGGTATTGGAAACTTTCGGCTAAGCAATTTCATAACCTAAGTTTTCCTTAATCAAAGCAAGAATAGTAAATTAACCTCATTCTGCTTTAAGACTTCGAAAGACACCCTCGACGTGGCGATATACACCTAACCTTCTTCTTCCACAATAAGAAATCGTTTGATGTCTGCCGACAGATTGATAATTTGGTTGTTGAATAAAACGCTCTTTAATATTCTTAGAAAATACATTAAAAATTTGTTTTAGGACCACATGCAATGTGTACACAAAACACACGACTTTAGGTTTCATGGAATTACACATGATTCGTAGTTGTTCATACAAAAATGTTTTAAATGTGATTCTCATGGACAATTTTGTAAGTTCCCATAGCAGATTGTTACTCAAGGCCTCAAATGGTAGATGGGATTATTATTAGGATAAACTTGAGTATTAGATTTGTCAACCTTATATTACATTAGGTTTTAAAAAAAAAATGAAAAAAAAAAAAAAAAACCAAATCCAATATATTTTATTTCAAAAATATGGCCCAATGCCGCCATATTTTTGGATTCGCTTGCTTTTTTGAAAATCGATGAGTTTTTTACAATAACTTTTAAAAGTAGTCGGCATATTATTTTTGAAAGCTGCTTAACGAAAATTATTTTAGTGTATAACTACTTATTATGAGAGTACAATAGAAATAACTCATCAAAAAATACAATAGAATCAATTTTTCAAAAAAGCACAACAATTTTAAGTTGATCTAATTTTAAATCATTTTAAAACTAGTTTTCACAAACCCAATTCCTTGAATGGGAATGGACTTTTTTCAATTGTGATTGTTAATAATTACTTTCACATGATATGTTGCTCATTATAAAAGTGAATGTTAATAACTTTTGCACGATGGGTTGATCATCATAAACTTACTTTTCTAAGTTTATATAAATTTGTGTCTAAAAATGTAAGCATTAAACATATAAGCGTTCTAGATAACTAACATGGATGCAAAGAAAAACTTTGGATTTGATATGAATCGTTTAACTATTTATTTAAGATATCGAAGAAAATTAAAAGAAATTACAAATAAGATTAGAGTTAAATTTCAAATTCTAACTTCTCATTTAATTTTTGTCTTCGCTTAGGAAATCTTCTAGTAATGGTGATGTGTAAATGCGATTTGGGAATTAGGGATTAACGGTGTTGTGTAAATGCGAGCAGGGCTTGGACAATACCACTCTTTTAAGGTGAACAAATTACATGTTGACATATATCATAATTGGAACCGTTTATTATCTAAATCATTATGTCAAGATCATCACTGTGAAAAATCAACAAGATTGGAGGTCGTTTAGTCATTCACATGTATCAAATAAATCAACTGTTTTTGTAAGAATTAAGATCCTTATGGAGAATCGTCAATTTTGTTGATAAATATGAATGACTAAATGACCTCCAATCTTACTGATTTTTTACGGAGACGATCTTGACATGATGATTTAGATAATGAACGGTTCCGATTATGATATATGTACAAAGACAATTTGATAAATCGAAAGGATGGTACGAGGGCATCACACCAGAGTGAGATGCAAATATTGTCCGTAATTTAATAGATGCTTTTAAGTTTAATTGTCGTTTTGTTGGTGTTTAAGAAACGACAACATTGTTGACATTCCAAAACCATAACCGTATAGGGAAGTAGACCAAAAAAAAGACCCCATAGGGAAGGAACTTGCTTACTTGGGCAGTAAGCAATTAAGTTTCTAATTTTCCTTCGCCCTATATATATGTTTCCTTAACCCCCACTCGCACACCTAAAGCAAAACCCTGTAGCCGTTGGAAACCAAAAAACCCTAACCATGGAGTCTCTTGGTACCAAATTCGAGTGGCTTCGAGGACGATTTCTTGGTCGTGGTAGCTTCGCCACAGTCTACACAGCAAAACCCAAAACCCCATCTTCACAATTCCCACCATTAATGGCGATCAAGTGTTCTGTTTCCGACGACTCTGCTTCTCTCAAGATCGAGAAGCAAATTATCGATCAAATCGGTTCTTGCCCACAAATCATCCGCTGTTATGGAGACGATCACACCGTCGAAGATGGTGCGTCGTTCTACAATTTGCTTTTGGAGTTTGCGAGCCGAGGTACATTGTACGATGAGATAAAGCGAACCGGCGGTCATTTGCCGGAAACAGATGTTCGGCGACACACAATGTCGGTGCTCAAAGGGCTTTGCTTTGTGCATTCCAAAGGGTTTGTTCACTGTGATTTGAAGTTGGAAAACGTTCTTGTTTCCGACGACGGCACGGCAAAGATTGCGGATTTCGGGCTTGCGAAGAAGGCAGGGGATACAGAAAGCGGAACCGAAGTCAGGGGAACTCCGATGTATATGGCGCCGGAATCTGTGAACGACAACGAGTACGAGGCGTCGTCGGATGTTTGGGCGCTTGGGTGTTTGGTTGCCGAGATGGCAAGTGGGAAACCGGTGTGGGATCATAACCCCGGCGGGAATATGTTCAGGCTTTTGATGAGGATTGGAGGCGATGAGTCGCCGGAAATTCCACAGGATTTGTGTGAAGAAGGCAAAGATTTTGTTTCCAAGTGCTTTGTGAAGAATCCGGCGAAGAGATGGACGGCTGAGATGCTTTTAAACCATCCCTTTGTTTCCCAGGACAAGGAGGAGAGGAAAAAAGACCTAATTTCTTCATCGCCAAGATGCCATTTTGAATTGTCAGACTCTGTTTCAATGGCAAGTTCAGAAATTTGTCAAGAATATGGGGAGTCTTGGGGAAAGGATTCTCAGTTGGAATGTGATGGACGGTCATCAAGAACGAGCTCTGTTACGGCGGCGCAGCGGTTGCAGCAATTGGCCACGGAGGAGCAACCCAATTGGTCGGTTGATGGAGATTGGATCACTGTAATTTGATTAATTACTTTTCACCATTGTAATTTTTTAATGGTAGAGCAAAGATTTTCACTGTCTGATATTTGTCACCTGGGTGACTGAAAGTAAAGAAAATTTTGATCGACTTGAAATTTTACAGCTGAGATGATTTATCCCAGAAAGTTTGCAGATTTGCTTCTACTTTTTCTACTAGTTCAATTATTTTAACTTTAATTGTGATTGTTAATAATAACTTTCACATGATTGTTAATAATAACTCAATCTTGAATCCGAATGGACTTTAATTGTGATTGTTAATAATAACTTTCACATGATAAGTTATAAGTTGGTCATAATAAAATGATTGTTAACTTGCGTCCTCATAATACAAATAATTGTTAATAATATTTACATGATAAGTTGATCATCATAAACTTACCTTTCTAGTTTACAATAAGGAAATATAAATTTGTGTATGATAAATGTAAGCATCATCCATGTAAGTCTCTTATGAAAATACCATGAATGCAAACAAAAACTTAATTTGATTTGAATAATTTAGCTATCTATCTAAGATAACGAAGGAAATTTAAAGAAATTACAACTAATTGTAGAGTTAAATGGTTAGTTACCATCAGTAATTACTTTTCCTAGCTCCACCATTGCCACAATTGCTTATATCTAACTTCTTTCTATGTGAAATCGATACTCAAACTTTATACTGGTATCACAAGTAGTACATCTTCAATGCTAAGCACTAAGTTATCTACTGTGTCCAAAGTATAATTAGTGAAAGTAGAAGAAATTGAGTTTTATGGTTCCCTCAAAATGTGGAGCTTCTGGGGCCGTGTGGTGGTAATGCCCATAGTTGCTAGATCCGTCGAGAGCTTATGCGGTCGGGGGTGGTTATGCCCATAGTTTCTAGATTCGTTGAGTTTGGTTCTAACGCATCGGAATAAGCGGATAAAAGTATCGACAATGGTCAAATCCAATAAAGAGATAAATTAGATTTTTCCATTTTGAGAAAGTCTTAAATTTGTTTAATAATATGACAAATGTTTTATAGTAAAATCTTAAGGTAAACTTTGTATAGGCATAAAATCATAATGGTACTAGATACTGAAATCTAATTAATAAAAGGATACATAAAAGGAATTTTAATCAAATAAGATAAGGTAAATAATACCTTATAAGATAAGAAATATAAAATTACCCAAAATCCTAAACTTTTTTAAAACTATCTAAATTAAATCTATCTTTATTGAATCTTCTAAGCAATTCTAAAATCACATCGATACGCCTGGTTATACTTTCCTGCTACATATTTGCAACTTGACTTCGAATTTATCTTTTTGCGGGGGTCTCTTACCAATTCTCTATCACACCTTTTTTCTTTATTTTCTCTACTTTAATCGACCCCTATCTTGTCCTACATCAGTCCCCTTCACTTATAATGAAATCGCCCTCGAGTTCTTATTGAATCCAACTTTGGTACAAATATAGGAGATATAGTTGCTGATTTGTGGGCACAGAAGTACTTGATACTTGTAACGTATTACCATGAATTCAAGACCAAAACCAAGATTGAAATGCACAACTTGATTATCGAACTCCTTTGTAATTGATGACCATTGCGCCTCAGATTGTTTGGTTAGTCACATAAACCTCGGGTATTGGTTGCTTCATCAAATTGCTATTGTTTTCTATAACCATGTCAATGTTATCTTCATCGAGTTGCACATCTTGAATTCCAAAGAGAATCGATGGAGAGAATTCATCTTCAACACCAATAGAATCATAAATGGAATCACCTTCCTTTTCCATGGTCTCGTCCTCCTTTTCACTATCCACTAAATCTTTGTATATGGCAATGTCTATATCTTCAATTGTGACAGGAACCTTGGGCGTATCAGTATCCACAGAACTTCAGGTTGACTCACACCTTTGGTCTCATGATTCATCACTTGTGGTTTAAGAACTACTTGGATCTCATAGGAAGCCTTATTTTGGATTTCTTCTTCTATGGTATTGTTTTCGTCAAGAATTTTCTTACTCAAAACCTGAACAGTGTGTTTTTCAATTATATTTGTTGGGGATTCAGTCTTAATATCTTTGACGATTGAATTTGCTAAATTTTCATGTTTATAAAAATCCAAAGACTCAATATGTTAGCGAGATTCTCTCGCTCCGCTCATCACTCCACAATTCTAGCGATTGGCACCAACATGGAAACTAGAATTGTACCCAAATACCACTATATTGTACCCTATAAATAAATATATATATATATATATATATATATATTGTATATTTGGACAAAATGAATAAGAGAATCAATTTCTACATGGTGTCACCCTAGGTCTATGCTCTCTCTCACCGAAAACACTAGCTGATCCTCAAGGCCTCTTCCTCATCCTCCTCTTCCTCCACCTCTTCATCTCCCTCCTTCCACTTCTCCGGCCCCAACACCGCCAGCTTCCTCAAGCTCTATGAAACCAACTATCTCCAATGGCTTCATTGGCCAAGACTAAGAATATACCATGTCAGAAAGGATTTTGTCATGGTATTTATGTTAATAAAATTTCTTGTTTGTTTGATAAAAAAAGAACAATTTAGTATTTGAATTTTATTGGTCTAATGCATATTAAATTATTATATCAAAATAATTTACTTAAATAATTAAAAAAAATTAAAAACGAACCGCGACCCAAAATTTTGTATCGTGAGTTATAATATCCTAAACGTAACACAAACCAATCCAATTAACGTACCACGTACCGAATTAAACCCTGAACCAAGTAACGTTAGTTTGTAGTTGAATTTCTCCGCATAAACTTGTACATTTTTTTTGAGATCGTCCGTTTTATCAAAAGAAAAGTTACCAAGAACGAAAACCGTGAGTGCCCACTTTGCAACCTCAATAACAATATCTAAAGCCAAAATTAACAGTTTGAGAGGAAAAATTAGAAGCGGATTGCTTTTAGTTATTAAGATGTTAATTGTCGTTTCTTTTTTTATTTTAAAAAACGACAACATTATTGACATTCTTAAACCCTATGGGGAAGGAACTTGCTTGGGCAGTAAGCAATTAAGTTTCTAATTTTCCTTCGCCCTATATATATTCCCTTAACTCTCACTCTCCCCGTACACTAAAAGCAAAACTCTATAGCCGTTGCAACCCAAAAAACCCTAACCATGGAGTCTCTTGATACCAAATTCGAGTGGCTTCGAGGACGAATTCTTGGTCGTGGTAGCTTCGCCACAATCTACACAGCAAAACCCAAAACCCCATCTTCACAATTCCCACCATTAATGGCGGTCAAGTGTTCTGATTCCGACGACTGTGCTTCTCTCAAGAACGAGAAGAAAATTCTCGATCAAATCGGTCCTTGCCCACATATCATCCGCTGTTATGGCGACGATCACACCGTCGAAAACGGCGAGTCGTTCTACAATTTGCTTTTGGAGTTCGCGAGCCGAGGTACATTGTCCGATGAGAGGAAGAAAACCGGCGTTCGTTTGCCGGAACCCGATGTTCGGCGACACACAATGTCGGTGCTCAAAGGGCTTTTCTTTGTGCATTCAAAAGGGTTTGCTCATTGCGATTTGAAGCCAGACAACGTTCTTGTTTTCGGCGACGGATCGGCGAAGATTTCCGATTTTGGTCTTGCGAAGAAAGCAGCGGAGAAAGAAAGCAGAACCGAAGTCAGGGGAACTCCGATGTATATGGCGCCGGAATCTGTGAACGACAACGAGTACGGGGCGTCGTCGGATGTTTGGGCGCTCGGGTGTTTGGTTGTGGAGATGGCGAGTGGGAAACCGGTGTGGGATCATAACCCCGGTGGGAATATGTTCAGGCTTTTGATGAGGATCGGAGGCGATGAGTTGCCGGCAATTCCAGAGGAATTGTGTGAAGAAGGCAAAGATTTTGTTTCCAAGTGTTTTGTGAAGGATCCGGCGAAGAGATGGACGGCTGAGATGCTTTTGAACCATCCCTTTGTTTCCAAGCACAAGGAGGAGAGAAAAAAGGAGGTTATTTCTTCATCGCCAAGATGCCATTTTGAATTGTCAGATTCTTCTTCAATGGGAAGTTCAGAAATTTCTCAAGAATTTGGGGAGTGTTTGGGAAAGGATTTGAAGTTGCAATGTGATGACCCGTCGTCCAAACCGAGTTCTGGTCCGGCGGCCGAGCGGTAGAGGCAGCTGTCCACGGCGGAGCCACCAAATTGGTCTGTTGATGGAGATTTGATCACTGTCATTTGATTAATTACTTTTTACCATTGTAAATTACCATTGTAAATCTTTAATGGTAGGCTAAGATTACTACACAGTCTACACTGCCACGACTAAGTCGCTGAATGTAAAGAAAATTTTGATCGACTTGAAATATTACAGCTGAGATGATTTTCCCAGAAAATTTGCAGATTTTCTTGTACTTTTCTTCTAGCTAAATTATTATTTACTTTTTTCTTGCTAAATTATTATTTATTTTTTTCTAGCTAAATTATTTTAACAATTCAGAATTTTATGTGATTTGAAGAAGGTAAATTTTCCATCTAGCTAGTCACTTTTTACAAAATTAATTTAAGGTCAAAATAGCTAAGTATATTGATTAAAGTGTAATCTCAATTACTCAAAGATAAAATTAAGTGTATTAATTTCCCATTAAGGAAAGAGAGTGCAACTTCAATTCTCATTTTAATAATGATAAAGAGAGATGAACAAGACATATGTTATATATAATATTAGCGACGGTTTACAAAATTAAATTTAACTTCAATATAGTTAATCTCAATTATTCAAAGAAAAGATTATGCGATATTAATATTTCGTTAAAGAGTGTAACTTCATTTTCTGACATTAATAATGAGGTATAAAGACAACTCTGAGTGAAGATGATGATGATCTGATGGGAATAGGAATTGGGAAAACGTTGTATTTGCCACTAAAAATATAAATGCATGTTTGACACATCAATAATTTCATCGGAAATCTTGATGAATTAACAGGAAGGACCATTACTGCAACATATAACGTAATTGGAGGACCGCAAACGCTAATATTGAAGTTTTATGGCGAAATTTAAAACTTGAGTATATTTGAAGGACGATGACAACTACTTAAAAAAAAAAAATACTATATTCATTGATAAGGAAAAATTGTACATAGAGGATGGGGTGCACTAGAGTGGACTTATTAAAACTCTGCCGGAGCTTTCAACTTGTCGAAAGAAAAAGAGTACCATGCACTAAACAATTAAGATTAAAAAACCATCCTCCAGTAGAACATCAACAATTACATGTGGTGGTTCTTCAAACCAATATTGAGTTTAAGAAATTGAAGCACCTAATCTAGCGAGTCAGTGGGCTGCTTCATTTGCACTTCGTTGAACAAGGTTGAATTGCACGGATGTAATAGATTGCAAGAAACTTTGAGTATCGTTGAAGACAGGACCCATAATAGAGAGGTTCTCAGACGATTTTTAAAGAGCTTCGATGACAACCATTAAACCAACGAAAAATAAAATGGATTGAATGAATGAATTCATTGGTAATTACATTTGTTCTTCAAAGCAATGGCCACATTCATCTTCTTAGGATCCATAAGCAATGAGCAGTCAATCCTCTTGTTGAACTTGGGTTTGACCAGTTTGCCCAAAACATAAGCTCTTGCCTTCACCTTGAACTTGAGTGTGAGTGGCACTGGTTGGGTTGGTGCACCATTTAAGTTTGCTCCACCACCATACAATGGAATTTTATTTCCTATCAATGTAATTGTCATTGATCTCTGGCTATTTCTAGATTGATAAAATCCATTTACCTGAAAACCCCAATAAACAAAATCATCAACAAAAAAAAAATATAGGATTAATGATATAAACGTTAACTGTTTTTTTGCACACAAATACATAATAGGCAAAATCTTAATTAATAAGGATAACTTAACTGAAAAATTGACAACTAAGGATAAATGTTGAAACAAATAATAGAAATTACATGTATCGACGAAATTTAAAATCCTAATAACATCCCTGAATTTTATTGGTCTAATGCGTATTAAATTATTATATCAAAATAATTTACTTAAATGATTAAAAAAAATTAAAAAAGAACCGCGACCCGAAATTTTGTATCGTGAGTAATATCCCAAACGTAACACAAATCAATCCCACTAACGTACCACATAACAGACCGCGTTTCACGTACTGAATCGATCCTTGAACCAAATAACGTTTGTTTGTAGATGAAGTTTTTCGCATGAACTTGTACATTTTTTTTGAGATTGTCCGTATTATCAAAAGAAAAGTGTGAAGAACGAAAACCGTGAGCGCCCACTTTGCAACCTCAATAACAATATCTAAAGCCAAAATTAATAGTTTGAGAGGAAAAATTAGAAGCGGATTGTTTTAAGTAATTAAAATGTTAATTGTCGGTCCTTTTTTTTATTTTAAAAAACGACAACATTATTGACATTCTTAAACCCTATGGGGAAGGAACTTGCTTGGGCAGTAAGCAATTAAGTTTCTAATTTTCCTTCGCCCTATATATATTCCCTTAACTCTCACTCTCCCGTACACTAAAAGCAAAACTCTATAGCCGTTGCAACCCAAAAAACCCTAACCATGGAGTCTCTTGCTACCAAATTCGAGTGGCTTCGAGGACGAATTCTTGGTCGTGGTAGCTTCGCCACAATCTACACAGCAAAACCCAAAACCCCATCTTCACAATTCCCACCATTAATGGCGGTCAAGTGTTCTGATTCCGACGATTGTGCTTCTCTCAAGAACGAGAAGAAAATTCTCGATCAAATCGGTCCTTGCCCACATATCATCCGCTGTTATGGCGACGATCACACCGTCGAAAACGGCGAGTCGTTCTACAATTTGCTTTTGGAGTTCGCGAGCCGAGGTACATTGTCCGACGAGAGGAAGAAAACCGGCGTTCGTTTGCCGGAACCCGATGTTCGGCGACACACAATGTCCGTACTCAAAGGGCTTTTCTTTGTGCATTCAAAAGGGTTTGCTCATTGCGATTTGAAGCCAGACAACGTTCTTGTTTTCGGCGACGGATCGGCGAAGATTTCCGATTTTGGTCTTGCGAAGAAAGCAGCGGAGAAAGAAAGCAGAACCGAAGTCAGGGGAACTCCGATGTATATGGCGCCGGAATCTGTGAACGACAACGAGTACGGGGCGTCGTCGGATGTTTGGGCGCTCGGGCGTTTGGTTGTGGAGATGGCGAGTGGGAAACCGGTGTGGGATCATAACCCCGGTGGGAATATGTTCAGGCTTTTGATGAGGATCGGAGGCGATGAGTCGCCGGCAATTCCCGAGGAATTGTGTGAAGAAGGCAAAGATTTTGTTTCCAAGTGTTTTGCGAAGGATCCAACGAAGAGATGGACGGCTGAGATGCTTTTGAACCATCCCTTTGTTTCCAAGCACAAGGAGGAGAGAAAAAAGGAGGTTATTTCTTCATCGCCAAGATGCCATTTTGAATTGTCAGATTCTGCGTCAATGGGAAGTTCAGAAATTTCTCAAGAATTTGGTGAGTGTTTGGGAAGGATTTGAAGTTGCAATGTGATGGCCCGTCGTCCAAAACGAGTTCTGGTCCGGCGGCCGAGCGGTAGAGGCAGCTGTCCACGGCGGAGCCACCATATTGGTCTGTTTATGGAGATTTGATCACTGTCATTTGATTAATTACTTTTTACCATTGTAAATTACCAATGTAAATCTTTAATGGTAGGCTATTACTACACAGTCTACACTGCCACGACTAAGTGGCTGAATGTAAAGAAAATTTTGATCGACTTGAAATATTACAGCTGAGATGATTTTCCCAGAAAATTTGCAGATTTTCTTGTACTTTTCTTCTAGCTAAATTATTATTTATTTTTTTCTAGCTAAATTATTTTAACAATTCAGAATTTTATGTGATTTGAAGAAGGTAAATTTTCCATCTAGCTAGCCACTTTTTGCAAAATTAATTTAAGGTCAAAATAGCTAAGTATATTGATTAAAGTGTAATCTCAATTACTCAAAGATAAAATTAAGTGTATTAATTTCCCGTTAAGGAAAGAGAGTGTAACTTCAATTCTCATATTAATAATGATAAAGAGAGATGAACAAGACATATGTTATATATAATATTAGCGACGGTTTACAAAATTAAATTTAACTTCAATATAATTAATCTCAATTATTCAAAGAAAAGATTATGTGATATTAATATTTCGTTAAAGAGTGTAACTTCATTTTCTCACATTAATAGCGAGGATTAAGGACAGCTCCGAGCGAAGATGATGATGATCTGATGGGAATAGGAATTGGGAAAACGTTGTATTTGCCACTAAAAATATAAATGCATGTTTGACACATCAATAATTTTAACGGAAATTTTATGAATTAACATGAAGGACCATTACTGCAACATATAACGTAATTGGAGGACCACAAACGCTAATATTGAAGTTTTCTTACGAAATTTAAAAATAGCGTATATTTGAAGGACGATGACAACCATTTAAAAAAAAAATACTATATTCATTGATAAGAAAAAATCGTACATAGAGGATGGGGTGCACTAGAGTGGCCTTATTAAAACTCTGCCGGAGCTTTCAACTTGTCGAAAGAACCATCCTCCAGTAGAACATCAACAATTAAATATGGTGGTTCTTCAAACCAATATTGAGTTTGAGAAATTGAAGCACCTTATCTAGCGAGTCAGTGGGCTGCTTCATTTGCACTTCGGAATAGATTGCAAGAAACTTTGAGTATCGTTGAAGACAAGACCCATAATTGAGAGGTTCTCAAATGAATTTTTAAGAGCTTCGATGGCAACCATTAAACCAACGAAAAAGAAAATGGATTGAATGAATTCATTGGTAATTACATTTGTTCTTCAAAGCAATGGCCACATTCATCTTCTTAGGATCCATAAGCAATGGGCAGTCAATCCTCTTGTTGAACTTGGGTTTGAACAGTTTGCCCAAAACATAAGCTCTTGACTTCACCATGAACTTGAGTGTGAGTGGCACTGGTTGGGTTGGTGCACCATTTAAGCTGCCCAAGTTTGCTCCACCACCATACAATGGAATTTTATTTCCTATCAATGTTATTGTCATTGATCTCTTGCTCTTTCTAGATTGATAAAATCCATTTACTTGAAAAACCCAATAAACAAAATCATGAAAAAAAGTAAAATAAAAATTATGATTAATGATATAAACGTTAACTCTTTTTTTTTTACACACAAAATACATAATAGGCAAAATCTTAATAAATAAGGATAACTTAACTGAAAAATGAACAACTAAGGATAAAAGTTGAAACAAATAATAGAAAATACATGTATCGACCAAATTTAAAATCTTAATAACACCCCTAAATTAAAAGAAATCGTATTGATCGCGTATAACTTAGGGTTTAATCTCAATTTGGTCCACCCGAAACTCGTGGACTAAACCCTAAGCTAGACATAAGCTCTTGATAGGATTTTTCCCACCTGCAAAACTAGGGTTAAAATCACTCAAATAATACCTGCAAGAGTACAGAGCTAATGTAGTATAGCAATGGAAGTAGGGTCGATTTCCTCAAGGACTGATATGGATATTTCTTATTTTAGAATTCAATCTTAATTAATAATAAAGTAAATTGCAAGAAGTTCGGTATCTGAATAAAAATCAAGCAACAATACAAGGTAAATTGAGTTTAAAAACAATTAAACAAGTACTAGGATTCAACCTTCACCATTAACAATCATACGTGACTTAGAAAAGAATCTATATGTGTCAATACATGCAACTTTGAAGGTTAGATTTTCCGAAAGCATGTTCTCCTCATGGGCATTCAAGTGAAAACGTATACCTAATATGCGACTAGTCTATGGCATTTAGATTTAATTCTACATGCAAAATTCATTAAGTTCATGAAAATCTTGTATAACCATGCAATCCCTAAGTTATGGCATTTAACCTAGATGTATTACAATCCTCAATCACAAGAAGCTAATCCCAATTTCTAGGTGATCAAGCATTAAGACATAAAGATAGTCTTAAACAGTGATTGAAAATTCAAAGCATGCATATACGACAACATAGGAAAAAGATAAATCACATATTCACATTAAGGCTTTGGTCTAACCCTAGTGAGAAATTTAGCCACTCATGCTCATAATAAATAAAAATAATTCCATAAAAATTAAATTCAAGAGAACAATCAGTTTTGTAGAACAATGATGAGCCACAAATCCCAAGTTTGTCATGCACTCTAGATGGAAGAATTTTTTCTCCCCTCCGCCTAGGCCAAACTTGGGTATTTATAAGGATAGATTCCTAATCCTAATTGGATAAAAAGTAAAACAAAATAATAAGAAAATCTAATCCCTATTTTATTTGGAACAGAATTCGGCAATCACATTCGGATGGAGTCCTCATCCCACTTGAATTGGGAATCCTTAATTGCTGCACTACTTCCTTGACTAAGTATTTGCTTGATATTTCCAGATTTGACTTGGTCCACCATTGCTGATTTTATAGATAAAGAATTCTTGTATAATTCCCTCTTTTGCTCCACATACTTTTTCTAGAGTAAATCGGTCAATTTAATTAATTCGAGTATCAATTCCTCCCAAAAATAATAATAATAACTAATTAAATATATGAGAAATATGAGTATTTTTTCGGCTCATCAGCTCTCCTCCCACCACACTCCTTCCCCTCCCCATTACTTGCTAAAACCCTAAATCCTAAACTAAAAAATCCCAGACAGCATCATTAGTTTCGTCAAGGGAAAACAAGTAAAATCACATTAAAAAAAATTGGTTTTCACTTACCCAAAATACTAATGGTTCCTTTGAAGGCAAACAAGTAAAATTACAATAGTTTGTTCTTAGTTGTAAGAAAAAAAAACCGATTGTTCTTCAACGTAAATTTTTCAGAATTCTGTTAACACAGTGTGTCAGTTCATGCACGCCCCCACTGATGTGCACATGGTGGCTGTGAAACGTATCCTTCGTTACATCAGCGACACCCTTGACTGTGGCCTTCACTATGTCTCTGGTCCCTTACACTTACAGGCCTTTTCTGATGCAGATTGGGGTGGTGATCCCAACACTCGCCGCTCCACTTCTGGCCACATTGTTTTCCTTGGTCTTAATCCCATTTCTTGGGGGGCAAAGAAGCAGGCTACTGTATCCCGTTCCTCTGCAGAAGCTGAATATCGCTCACTTGCAAATACTGCTTGTGAACTGCTTTGGATCTCTTATCTGCTTGTTGATTTACGTCTCACTCCTTCTCAAGTTCCTCTGATCTGGTGTGACAGTATCTCTGCCATTCAAATGGCACACAATCCTGTCTTCCATGGTCGCACGAAACATGTGGAGATTGACGCCCACTTTATCCGTGAACGTGTCCAAAACAAAAGCCTTCGCTTGGCTCATGTATCCTCCACTAATCAACTGGCGGATGTCATGACACATGGTCTTCATGCGCCACAATTTGAGTTCTTTCGCAACAATCTTCTGCTTCGCCTTCCTCGCATCCGATTGAGGGAGGGTGTTAGCAATACATAATATAGAGTTGGTTAGTATACAGCTGTTAGGTTAGTTAGGTTAGACAGTTAGTTTGTTAGAACTACAGCTGTGTGTAGTTGACAGCTGTGGATACAACTGAAAGTTGTTAGGTAGTTAGTTTGTTAAGCTCTACTATGTATAAATAGATGAATTATGTAATTGAAAGAGTAATGAGAAATGCAGAAAAATCTGTAAGAAACACAAACCAACTCTTCATCCATCCTACTACTCCTGCACTCTTACTTCTTTCTCTTCTGCTTAAAATCTCTTCTCAATCCTAATCTCTCAACTAATGAATCCGAACAGGTACAAATATAGGAGATGTAGTTGCTGATTTGTGGGCATAGGAGTACTTGATACTTGCAACGAATTACCATGAATTCAATACCAAAACCAAGGTTGAAATGCACAACTTGATTATCAAACTCCTTTGTAATTGATGACCATTGCGCCTCAGACTGTTTGGTAAGTCACATAAAGCTCGGGTATTGGTTGCTTCATCAAATTGCTATTGTTTTCTATAACCATGTCAATGTTATCTTCATCGAGTTGCACATCTTGAATTCCAAAGAGAATCGATGGAGAGAATTCATCTTCAACAACAATAGAATCATAAATGGAAGCACCTTCCTTTTCCATAATCTCGTCCTCCTTTTTATTATCCACTAAATCTTTGCATATGGCGATGTCTATATCTTCAATTGTGACAGGAACCTTGGGCGTATCAGTATCCACAGAACTTCAGGTTGACTCACACCTTTGGTCTCATGATTCATCACTTGTGGTTTAAGAACTACTTGGATCTCATAGGAAGCCTTATTTTGGATTTCTTCTTCTATGGTATTGTTTTCGTCAAGAATTTTCTTACTCATAACCTGAACAGTGTGTTCTTCAATTATATTTGTTGGGGATTCAGTCTTAATATCTTCGACGATTGAATTTGCTAAATTTTCATGTTTATAAAAATCCAAAGACTCAATATGTTAGCGAGATTCTCTCGTCTCTGCTCATCACTCCACAATCCTAGTGATTGGCACCAACATGGAAACTAGAATTGTACCCAAATACCACTATATTGTACCCTATAAATATATATATATATTGTATATTTGGACAAAATGAATAAGAGAATCAATTTCTACATGGTATCACCCTAGGTCTATGCTCTCTCTCACCGAAAACACTAGCTGATCCTCATGGCCTCTTCCTCATCCTCCTCTTCCTCCACCTCTTCATCTCCCTCCTTCCACTTCTCGGGCCCCAACACCGCCAGCTTCCTCAAGCTCTATGAAACCAACTATCTCCAATGGCTTCATTGGCCAAGACTAAGAATATACCATGTCAGAAAGGATTTTGTCATGGTATTTATGTTAATAAAATTTCTTGTATGTTTGATAAAAAAAGAACAATTTAGTATTTGAATTTTATTGGTCTAATGCATATTAAATTATTATATGAAAATAATTTACTTAAATGATTAAAAAAAATTAAAAACGAACCGCGACCCGAAATTTTGTATCGTGAGTTATAATATCCTAAACGTAACACAAACCAATCCAACTAACGTACCACATAACAGTCCCCGTTTCACGTACCACGTACCGAATTAAACCTTGAACCAAGTAACGTTAGTTTGTAGTTGAATTTCTCCGCATAAACTTGTACATTTTTGAGATCGTCCGTTTTATCAAAAGAAAAGTTGCCAAGAACGAAAACCGTGAGTGCCCACTTTGCAACCTCAATAACAATATCTAAAGCCAAAATTAACAATTTGAGAGGAAAAATTAGAAGCGGATTGCTTTTAGTTATTAAGATGTTAATTGTCGTTTCTTTTTTTATTTTAAAAAACGACAACATTATTGACATTCTTAAACCCTATGGGGAAGGAACTTGCTTGGGCAGTAAGCAATTAAGTTTCTAATTTTCCTTCGCCCTATATATATTCCCTTAACTCTCACTCTCCCCGTACACTAAAAGCAAAACTCTATAGCCGTTGCAACCCAAAAAACCCTAACCATGGAGTCTCTTGATACCAAATTCGAGTGGCTTCGAGGACGAATTCTTGGTCGTGGTAGCTTCGCCACAATCTACACAGCAAAACCCAAAACCCCATCTTCACAATTCCCACCATTAATGGCGGTCAAGTGTTCTGATTCCGACGACTGTGCTTCTCTCAAGAACGAGAAGAAAATTCTCGATCAAATCGGTCCTTGCCCACATATCATCCGCTGTTATGGCGACGATCACACCGTCGAAAACGGCGAGTCGTTCTACAATTTGCTTTTGGAGTTCGCGAGCCGAGGTACATTGTCCGATGAGAGGAAGAAAACCGGCGTTCGTTTGCCGGAAGTCGATGTTCGGCGACACACAATGTCGGTGCTCAAAGGGCTTTTCTTTGTGCATTCAAAAGGGTTTGCTCATTGCGATTTGAAGCCAGACAACGTTCTTGTTTTCGGCGACGGATCGGCGAAGATTTCCGATTTTGGTCTTGCGAAGAAAGCAGCGGAGAAAGAAAGCAGAACCGAAGTCAGGGGAACACCGATGTATATGGCGCCGGAATCTGTGAACGACAACGAGTACGGGGCGTCGTCGGATGTTTGGGCGCTCGGGTGTTTGGTTGTGGAGATGGCGAGTGGGAAACCGGTGTGGGATCATAACCCCGGTGGGAATATGTTCAGGCTTTTGATTAGGATCGGAGGCGATGAGTCGCCGGCAATTCCAGAGGAATTGTGTGAAGAAGGCAAAGATTTTGTTTCCAAGTGTTTTGTGAAGGATCCGGCGAAGAGATGGACGGCTGAGATGCTTTTGAACCATCCCTTTGTTTCCAAGCACAAGGAGGAGAGAAAAAAGGAGGTTATTTCTTCATCGCCAAGATGCCATTTTGAATTGTCAGATTCTGCTTCAATGGGAAGTTCAGAAATTTCTCAAGAATTTGGGGAGTGTTTGGGAAAGGATTTGAAGTTGCAATGTGGTGGCCCGTCGTCCAAAACGAGTTCTGGTCCGGCTACCGAGCGGTAGAGGCAGCTGTCCATGGCGGAGCCACCAAATTGGTCGGTTGATGGAGATTTGATCACTGTCATTTGATTAATTACTTTTTACCATTGTAAATTACCATTGTAAATCTTTAATGGTAGGTTAAGATTACTACACAGTCTACACTGCCACGACTAAGTGGCTGAATGTAAAGAAAATTTTGATCGACTTGAAATATTACAGCTGAGATGATTTTCCCAGAAAATTTGCAGATTTTCTTGTACTTTTCTTCTAGCTAAATTATTATTTACTTTTTTCTAGCTAAATTATTATTTATATTTTGTAGCTAAATTATTTTAACAATTCAGACTTTTATGTGATTTGAAGAAGGTAAATTTTCCATCTAGCTAGTCACTTTTTACAAAATTAATTTAAGGTCAAAATAGCTAAGTATATTGATTAAAGTGTAATCTCAATTACTCAAAGATAAAATTAAGCTGTGTTAATTTCCCGTTAAGGGAAGAGAGTGTAACTTCAATTCTCATATTAATAATGAAAAAGAGAGATGAACAAGACATATGTTATATATAATATTAGCGACGGTTTACAAAATTAAATTTAACTTCAATATAATTAATCTCAATTATTCAAAGAAAAGATTATGCGATATTAATATTTCGTTAAAGAGTGTAACTTCTTTCTCTCACATTAATAATGAGGATTAAGGACAGCTCCGAGCGAAGATGATGATGATCTGATGGGAATAGGAATTGGGCAAACGTTGTATTTGCCACTAAAAATAAAAATACATGTTTGACACATCATCAATTTTAACAGAAATCTGATGAATTAACAAGAAGGACCATTACTGCAACATATAACTTAATTGGAGGACCACAAACGCTAATATTGAAGTTTTATGACGAAATTTAAAAATTGTTTATATTTTAAGGACGATGACAACCATTTAAAAAAAAAATACTATATTCATTGGTAGGAAAAAATCGTACAAAGAGGATGGGATGAACTAGAGTGGCCTTATTAAAACTCTACCGGAGCTTTCAACTTGTCGAAAGAAAAAGAGTACCACGCACTAAACAATTAAGATTAAAAAAACCAACCCCCAATAGAACATCAACAATTACATCTGGTGGTTCTTCAACCAATATTGAGTTTGAGAAATTGAAGCACCTAATCTAGTGAGTCAGTGGGCTACTTCATTTGCACTTCGCTGAACATAGTTGAATTGCAAGGACGGAATAGATTTCAAGAAACTTTGAGTATCGTTGAAGACATGACCCATAATAGAGAGGTTCTCAGACGAATTTTTAAGAGCTTCGATGACACCCATTAAACCAACGTAAAAGAAAATGAATTCATTGGTAATTACATTTGTTCTTCAAAGCAATGGCCACATTCATCTTCTTAGGATCCATAAGCAATGAGCAGTCAATCCTCTTGTTGAACTTGTGTTTGACCAGTTTGCCCAAAACATAAGCTCTTGACTTCACCATGAGCTTGAGTGTGAGTGGCACTGGTTGGGTTGGTGCACCATTTAAGCTGCCCAAGTTTGCTCCACCCCCATACAATGGAATTTTATTTCCTATCAATGTTATTGTCATTGATCTCTGGCTCTTTCTAGATTGATAAAATCCATTTACCTGAAAAACCCAATAAACAAATGCATCAAAATAAATAAATAAATAAATAATAGGATTAATGATATAAACGTATAACTTTTGTTTTTACACACAAATACATAATAGGTAAAATCTTAATAAATAAGGATAACTCAACCGAAAAATAGAAAATACATGTATCGACCAAATTTAAAATCCTAATAACACCCCTAAAATAAAAGAAATTGTATTGATTGCGTATGACTTAGGGTTTAATCTCAATTTGGTCCACCAGAAACTCGAGGACTAAACCCTAAGCTAGACATAAGCTCTCCTCCCACCACACCCCTTCCCCACCCCATTACTTTCTAAAACCCCTAAATCCTAAACTATAAAATCCCAGACAACATCATTAGTTTCGTCAAGGGAAAACAAATAAAATTACATTAAAAAAATTTGTTTTCACTTACCCAAAATACCAATGTTTCCTTTTAGGGCAAACAAGTAAAATTACAATAGTTTGTTCTTAGTTGTAAGAAAAAAAAAACCGATTGTCCTTCTACGTAAAATTTTCAGATTGTGCTCTTAATTGCAAATTTCTCTTAAAAAAATTCGAATCATAACTAGATTAAAAATCAATCAAATGGTGGGAATTTCATACTGTTGCGGTGGCGACGGTCAGCTGAGAATAAGAGAAATCTAGAGGAGTTGTTTTGACATGGACGCCGAAAAATGTAGCGGTGTTTCGGAAGGTGAACTTCACGGTCGAGTTCATGGTGAGCATGTTGGTGGCCACTCCTGAGAAATCTTCACCAGCTTGAACCACAAATTGATTAAATACAATGCTCTGCATGTAACATATATATATATATATATATATATATATATACCACAAAATTAATAAAATTAAAATTAATCTAATGAAATAAAAATGAAAATAAACATACAGTGATGAGTTCATCAGTTCTAGATGGTTTAACTTATTTTTGGTCAAAATTAAACCAAACCGACAACTATAATTCTAATCTCCGATTTGAATCCTCTTTGTGTACAATAAAGGATTATGGACCAAAAATCACATGATCAATCAAATATGGATCACATATCAAATACTGTAAATTGATACAAATAACTTTATAAAATTTCATTACCTTCATAGTGATTGTGGGTTTTTGGGGCCGACTTACACCCCAAAGAATCAAAGAAAACATAGAGAAAAGCCCAAAAAATCCCATAATGAAAGCAAGGAAGTAACACCTACGAGTGAGGCCATGCTTGGTGCCATCATCATCAAGAAGACCCTCTTCTTCAATGGACCCAAACTGATCCTTCCACGGTCTCCACCCCTTCCGGTAAGACCAGCCACTCTTACTTCGGGAGCCGGAGAAACGGGTGGAGGAGGACTCCCGAGAGTGAGGCCCAAGAGAGGAGTTGGATTGAGAGTGAGGAGGGGAGCCCACTGGGCTGAGGACAGGGGTTGAGTTGAAGGAGTTGGTAGTTTTCTCGCCATCGTGCGAGTCACGTGACGGGCTCTGGACGTAGTAGGCCGGGCGGCGCGGGGAGCGTGCTGGCGAGGACTGGCTGAGGCTGCTCACCTCAGAGTCAGTCTTGGCTAGAACTGATGACATTGTTGTTGTGAATGTGTAGAGAGCTAGGTAGGTGTTTGATGTATGTATATAAGTGTAAGTTGTAAGGTAGTGGCACGTTGTGTTTTGGTTTGTTTACTGTTTTCGAAGTCTTGTTTACATGTACATAATTAATGAGGCCTTGATGTCGGTGGAGGCTATTTGCTTATTAAGCAAACCATGTGTGCCTAATGACTGTTAATGGCTGAAGTGCAATAAATTAAGCAACGAGTCAAGACACATTTTATGGAGGGCTGAGTGCCATCTGCTTCAAGTCTTCATTTATTCAAGTGTTCATGAATCATGAGTAGATTGTATGGCTAGTCAAAGACACTTAGATCATCCACTTCCTAAATTTGGGCTAAAATATTGCAAAAAATTCACAAACATTTTGAACATTAATGTATTTTCAGTTTTCTTATAAGTATGACACTATACATTAATATTTTATATTTAGTAAAATTAGATTGTCGATATATCATTGATAATGCGTCGATAAGGATGTGTGCCTAATGACTGTGTTAATGGCTGAAGTGCAATAAATTAAGCAGTGAGTCAAGACACATTTTATGGAGGGCTGAGTGCCATCTGCTTCAAGTCTTCAATGCTTCAAGGGTTCATGAATCATGAGTAGATTGTATGGCTAGTCAAAGACACTTAGATCATCCACTTCCTAAATTTGGGCTAAAATATTGCAAAAAATTCACAAATATTTCGAACATGTGGTTTCACTTTTCTTATAAGTATGACACTATACATTAATATTTTATATTTAGTAAAATTAGATTGTCGATATATCATTGATAATGCGTCGATATCATTGTGACAAATAAGACATAAAACCGACAAATTCTAACACAAGAAGATTCTCTTAATTTATTTGTGGTCGACTTTATATGATGAGATGAATATGACTAATCTGTTTAGTGATGACAAGAATAAGACCCTTTGATTCATCAATCACTGATCTCTTTTCAATGGTGTAACAAGCATCAACACTACAATGGTGTTTGTTTGCTACATTTTCTAAATAAGACAAGATGTAAATGGTAAATATCAAGGCCCAGAAAAGGAGGAATAAAATGGAAAATAATCTGTATTATTCTGATCATATTATTATTGAACAATGATTTTTAAACCACACATCAGTGTCAATTTTACATATAAGTAGTCCTTGCTCCTCCCACATCTGTCACCGTCCTTGTAAATTCTTATACAACTTTTGCGCCCGAATTCGATGCATTTGTGATTGAACCTTTTGATAAATTGTATCTGTTTTCTCTATTATTCATTGAACAAAGAAGATTTTATATAATCCTGTCGTGTTGCGTCCAAAATTAGCTCCGGATTGAGTGCCTTGTTGGGCCTAATGTGTCCTGCTCCAATGTCTACTGGGCTTGCTGGGAGGTTTGTACTAGCATCTAAGATGGGATTATGTGCATTGTCTAATGAACCCTTTTGAGCTCCAATGAGTTTCTTGTTGCACAAGGAAGCACTAAATTGTGTGCCTGACACACATTTCCCTTTCCATCTAGAAGGTGGATCAGTCGTGCCTTCATATTCTTTGAAGATCTCACTTTCGGGGCCAAACTCCGGTGTCAATCCCCCTTATGGCACCTTCGCCGTGATTTGAAGCCAGCCAGGCACCGGAGGATGGATTCAGGCCAAGGAATTGGGAAGTTTGGTTGGTGTGGGGTTTGAGGGGGCCATCAGGAGTGAAAGAAATGAAACCAGGGGGAATTTTCTTGGGCTTCAAGCTCAGAAAGAGTGAGAGTTGCACTAAATCCTTGGATATAAATTGGTGTAAAATGTGGTGGCATTTTGTGATACAAAGTTGCTGGGTATATATATATAACTATATAAGTACATGAAGGATTGACCACTAGAGAATAGTGAGAGTTTTAGTGATCAAATTGAGAGCAGGTTTCAGCATACATTTTTTATCTTTTCGATAAATAATGTATGTTTTTGTATCAAATTTTTATAATAACGGTGATTTGGTCGTTTTTTACTTTTTCATAAGTAATTCGAACTCAAAATATAATAAATCAAATATTTTCTACATCGTTGTATTCAAATTAAATTTGATACCAATATCGCTATCCTATATATTTTTTTTTTCACAACTTTTGGGTGAGTGTGGCTCTTGTGAGTTGTGATTAGTCAATTTATTCTTTGCATAATTACAAGATTTGAAGATTACAAATCATTTTGATGAAGGCACTGACTGGACCTTGGAGGAAAAAAGAGGAAACAAATAGGATTATAGACTTTCTTTTGTGTTTTTGCTTTGTTTTTGATAAAATGGACCAAAGAATTGTAGAATACTGGGTAGGCCTCTAAGGCTCCAAAGTTCAACTTCACAGGGTTGGAAACTTCCTCAAAATTAAGCCCGAGGAAAACTTAATTAAAAATTTGTATTCATAAGAAATACAATTTACTATTCAGTCCCAAAAAAAAATACAATTTACTAAATTTATTCCTAAATTTCTAAATATCTAAATGACTCAATTCATGTTGATCTAGGCAAACTCTTCATTTTCCTAAGTTTCGAATTCAATTTTCTATGCTTGCTCTTAATTTCTATATCTTGGAATCTCAAACGTATCCGAAAAATCCGATACAAATATCCCGTAATCTCTGACATGCAAGTCAAATACATATTCGTTGACTTATATACGTTATATTTTGTGCATCCAAGCATATCATAGGCCGTTAGAATATCTAATAGGAACAAGTCATCAAATTTGCGTATTTATACTTCGTAGTTGGATTTAACACCTAAAGGGATAAACTTGAAAATCTAGAATCAAATCAATTTGAGAGAGGAATTGGATTGAATTGAATTGTTCCAAGTGCCCCATTTCATTGAAGACTTCGCCTAATTGCTTAACGTGTCACGTAAATTATTAGATTGGCTTCATTATACTAGTCTTGGACGACACCAAAGCCTTCTAGAATTGAAATATTAATTCATCATAGTTGAAACCAAGGAAGTGTGCACTCGTACAAAATACAAATTGGACAAATTCAGTCCTACAAGGCTGCAAATACAACCTATTGAATTATTATTAATTAAACACATAAACATAGATATATATATATATATATATATATATATATATATATATATATGGATTTACTTCTCTAATTATTGATTAATCAATGATAAGAGATTATTGAGAAGGTTGAAATCTTTCTAGAACCCAAATCCAACCAAGAAATGCTAAAAAGTCTATAATTGTGTTTTCATTTTATAAATTTTTTGTAAAATATACTAAAGTTTAATATTTTTTTTTAAACTTTACTAGATTTTACATAAAATTTATAAAATTAAAATTTAATATACTAAAGTTTAATATTTATTTATAAATTAAAATTATAAGGTGACAATAATATACGTAAAGACTCTTTTTAAAAAAAAAGATTCGTTATCGTTTTTTAACCAAATTATTTTAATTTTTCAAATTAATTTCAGCATGCAACATTTTTTTTTAGTTCTTCCTCCACTCTGCCTTTTTCATTGGAATTGAATTTTCTATGAGAAATAAAAGTACTTATGTATATTTAGAATTTAGCATAAATACAATTCCTTTAACCATTAGTAATAATATTTTAGGGGTACGCCTACGTTGTATAATGAAAGGTCTTGAGTTTGAGTTTTTAAAAAAGTGATACTAGTACTCAGTGTGCATAAAATTTGAGTAAAAAACGATATTGCTTCTAATAAAGAACGATGTCGATTCTCATGAGGATGATGTCAATAAGAACATTAATTTTATGAGGACACAATGCGTAATCTAATTTTGTTGAATAATAAAATTTCAGAAATAATTAACAAACACATAAAACACTTAAATATTGAAATTTCTATTTCCATATCTCAAAAAATATATATATATCTAAAATTACACACCATCCTTGAGTAAATTAAAAAGTACTAACTAAAAAGTTGCACCCTCTAGCTCTAAATTAGTTGTCAATCCTTGTCATATTGATAATTGTTTTTGTTCTTGAGACATTGCCTTCTATTACTAGCTCTTAATAGGTATAGATATATTTATCAAGCCACAAACTTTGATGTCCCACATATTGTATTTATAATTTAGAGCAAATTACACTTTAGTATCCTATGGTTTATACCAAATTTTAGAGTTGTACTTAACGTTTCAAATTTTGCATTTAAGTACCCTGTGGTTTATATCAAATTTCAGAGTTGTACCTAACGTTTCAAATTTTGCATTTAAGTACTCTGAACTTTTAAAAATATTACAACTTGGTTCCACTGTTAATTATTTCGTTAGATAATAGTGGAGCCAAGTTGTAATGTTTTAAAAAGTTCAGGGTACTTAAATGTAAAATTTGAAACATTAGGTATAACTTTGAAATTTGATATAAACCACATGGTACTTAAATGTAAATTTTGAAACGTTAGGTACAACTCTGAAATTTGGTATAAACCACAGGGTACTTAAATGTAAAATTTGAAATATTAAATACAACTCTAAAATTGGATATAAATCACAGGGTACTAAAGTGTAATTTGCTTTATAATTTAAGTTTTAAGATTCACATGTGTTATGATTAATCGATTGCATTTAAGGAAAATTTGAACTTTATAACCTATACAATACTGACGGCTCATCACCGATTAGAAATCGTGGGCCCATGGGGAGAATAACCTTAGCAAATCCTTCGAATTTGAGTTGTAAATTCCATGAGTCCCATATGGGTATCAGTTTAGAAAAATGGATTTTAGAAATATCAATAATAGAGCAAAAGTAAAAAAGAAAGACACGGCAGATGCCAAAGTGACAAAGAGCTCCACACCTAACGGATGCCAACGTGTTACAGAGACACCCACCCCATGACCCACCGTCCATTTTCTCCCTCTTTATCTCTCTCTCTCTCTCTCCCTCTCCCTCTCCCATTTCTGAATTCCTATATATCTTTTCGTAAATTTTTAAAATTCTAAAACCCCAGGTGACCACCGCCTTCATTAGAAAGAGAGGGAAAAACAAAAAAAAAATTCACTGTTTTTAATTTCAAGCCCACATCTTCATCTTCTTCTTACTCTCACACTCCCTCTCTCTCTTTGGACCTGTAAATTCAGGTGAAAAGTTTCCTCCTTTTGCCCACTTTCTTGCAAACCCATAAACCTCTCGATTTGAACAACCCATTTTGACCTTGTTGTTTTAGTTGCAGAGAGACTCGGAGGATGTCAAAAATAGCACCTTTATTAATGAATCTCCAGCTTCAAGCTTTATTCATTGCAGTTTGCCTATTTTCTTCCTCTTTCTGTCTCAAGGTTCGATTTTTTTTTACCGTATTAGTTCGTATGTTCTATAAATTTTGAATTTTGTTTTCTGGGTATTGATTTTTATTTACTTTCCTGGGTTTCCCAAATGCCAAACAGATCGGAGAGACTTGTTCCAAAGACAGCGACTGCGACGCCGGTTTGAGCTGCCAAACATGCGCTGCAAATGGGAACACCCGACCCAGATGTACCCGGATTGAACCCACCAACCCCATTTCAAAGGTGGTCAATTTCTCCCTATGAATCCCATTAGTTTAATATTGGTTTGGTTTGATTAGTTCTAAAATGTCCAATTGCAATTGGTGATTATTGTATTAGGTGAAAGGTCTACCATTCAATCGATATTCATGGCTAACGACCCACAATTCATTCGCTCAAGCTGGGGTCAGGTCAGCCACTGGATCCTTGATTCTTGCTCCGATGAACCAAAACACCAGCGTTGCCTCTCAACTCAAAGTAAGTTTTCTCCTATCTTTTTAATTTTTGTCTAAAAAAAGATAAATTAATAAACTGAAAAAAGAAATTCATTTTTTATTTATTGCTTTGAGTGCTTCTTAATTAATGTTTGGTCATTGGAAATTACATTGTTCCTCTTTGGGAAATGAAAATGCCATTGCATGCCAAGGGGTAAAGCCTAAAGGTTTAGTCAACTAATGGCAATGTTGAAGGGTTTGACCCAAAAGGACTTGATTTTATATGTTATCCTTTATCCATTGATGTGGTCAAGCTGGCTCATCTTCAATTTTGGTTTGTGTCATTCATGATTCATCTGTGTTGCATATCAAATTTCAAGGGCATAGGTTAAAATAAGCATGAAAAATTTTCAGGCCAGAAGGGCAAAAATAAGAAAGGATGGAAGTTTTTCAGGGCAGAAAGGCAAATATAAGAGAAAAAGGGTTTTATAAAAACATGAAAAGCTATCAGACCAAGCACTTTTTGTAGTTCAGTAGGTGATCATTGAGGGACATTATTAGCTGTGCCTGTCCCTTATTTCTTTCTTCTAATTACCTGTCCCTTTGATTAATAAATAAGAAATGTGGCTTATTTGGTAGGTTTTTATTAATTAAAATTAAAGCATTCACCAAACTCACCTGAAAGTTGAAACAAATTATGAGATAAAAAAAAAGAAGTTGAAACATTTCATTCTCCTTGCAATAAGGGTGGGTGTCACACTTTTTCGTGTTGTTATTAATCCACGGACCTACCGTTGAGTATAAATAGATACACGTGTTATAACATGTGTGAAATGGTAAACGCCATATGACGGTGCAAGACAGTTATGCCAAGAGTCTTACTACCCTACCACATTTTTCTTGCTTTTCTGTACCTAAATAATATCAAGACGAATTATTTCTTTTGGAGTTTTGTTGTAGTGTCGAAACTAGAATTCGGTTGATTTTAATTGTTTCTAAATTACCTTTTTTTGATTGGCAGAGTGGGGTTCGAGGGCTCATGTTGGATATGTACGACTTCAACAACGACATCTGGTTATGTCACTCAACTGCTGGCAAATGTTACAATTTCACAGCATTTGTAAGTGCTTCGATGATGCTTTACTGACAGTTAACATCGCACTTAGATTGTTAACCATCTTGTTTACTTAAGGTTGAAAATGAAAATGCTGGTTTTGATTTGTTGCTTTTGCTTGTGCACCAATTTTCTCTGCAGCAACCTGCTATCAACACGCTGAAAGATATCCAAGCGTTTTTGGAAGGAAACCCCTCGGAGATTGTCACCATTTTTATTGAGGATTATGTACAATCTCCACAGGGCTTGACAAAGGTCTTTGACGCAGCTGGCCTTAAAAAATACTTGTTCCCGGTTGATAAGATGCCGAAGAATGGGGAAGATTGGCCTAACGTTGATGACATGATCAAGGATAATCAGAGGTTGGTGGTCTTCACCTCTAAGTCATCTAAGGAGGCTTCAGAGGGAATTGCTTATGAATGGAACTATGTGGTAGAAAATCAATGTAAGTCCTATTTTGAAGCTCAAGATCTCAGTTTTTATAGTAATTCAAGGCAACACACACTGGTTTTTAGAACTACGAAGTAATTAGGTTAAAGTTCAAAGTATGAACATATCATTCGATGAATGTGTACTATTTTCTCAGATGGAAATGGTGGGATGGTCCCTGGTTCATGTCCGAATCGTGCTGAATCATCTCCCATGAGCACAACAAGTAGAGCACTTGTTCTCGTGAACTATTTCCGCGAAATTCCCAATGCATCAGCATCTTGCATGGACAATTCAGCTAACTTACTGGCTTCGTCGAAAACTTGTTATGAAGCATCTGGAAAACGGTGGCCAAACTTCATTGCTGTCGATTATTTTGAGGTAGCTATCGACACATTTTCCATTCGAAAATCCTTGCGACAATGTGGAGTAGACGAATGACATGTTTTCTGGTTTCTTTGTTGCAGAAAAGTGATGGTGGAGGAGCCCCAGAAGCAGTGGATGAAGCCAATGGCCATCTGACATGTGGCTGTGACAGAATTACATATTGCAAGGTTTGCAACCTTTACTTCCTTTCATGACTGAAATTTACCATTTTAGAACTGTATAGCAGATTTTCTCCGTACAGGACATCATGTCATATGTTAAATATTGTCAGGGTTGATTAGTTAGGGTATAAAATGGTCCTTTGGAGCATTGCTTTCAGGTTTTTAGTATCAAAAAATTGCGGAGCCTAAATTTGATACGTAAAACCTAAAATTGAAGCAATTAACCAAATCCGAGACAACAAAATTAAAGTCTTAAGCTTGAACTGATGATTCTACACCCTAAAACAATTAGCCATGTCAATAATTGAAAAACAAAAATTAAAAAATAAGATTTCCTAAACAGGTCATGTCTTTAACCTGTAAAGAGAAAGACTCAACTTAATAAACTTCTGAAACAAGGAAAATAATGAGTATAATCTAAGTTTTAAATTTATCTTGTATGAGCAGAACAATGGTAGTACTTCTACATTTGGTTCATGCGACGTCCCGAAACTTGCTCCGCCACCACCTGCTGCCGCGGCCAACACCCCCTCCACACCTGGTTCTTCCAGTAACTTTGCTTCTCAGGATAAATCAGTCAAGTTGCTGTGGTTGTGGGGAACAATTTTGGCTACAAGTCTCTCAATTTGGATATAATTGCTGTAATTTTGCTTATGACCTCCCTTGTAATTTTAAACCACACGGATTTATTCTTATTGAGATAAAAAATATATATATATATATATATATTCATCCCTATCATTTTGGGACTTGAGGTAAATATATCTATGCGAATATTGTACCATATAATAACTTCTTGTACAGTTAATTTTCTCTTCTCCTTTTATGAATTTTGCCAGTATAAAAAAAAAGAGTTTTGTTTTGTTTGGTTCCATACTTATGGAAGGTTACTGTCATTGGCATTTAACTTCGACACTGTCGTAACTGAGTCTGAGAGAAACTGTGAGTGGTGAGTATCCATAATAGCTCGTGTCAGGAAAAGAGTATCTTGTTTAGGGTTAATTTATTTACCTTAATCGTCTCTAATTCATTTGAATTAGTTGTATTTGGGAATATACGTATAGGAGTTCTTGTTTCTCCCGAATGTGTGATTTCTTTGTTTATGGTTTATTTGTAGGTGTGTACTTAGGTGAGTTCTTGCTTTCTTCCTGACCAATGCCTCTCGTAAACATGTGATTTAAGTTGAGTTTTGTACTCTTTGTTTATAGGGTATATCTCTTGTAAACTTATAGTTCCGTTTTTTTTAATGATATTATTTACCTATCCCAAAAAAAAAAAATTAACCTATACAGTCCAAATCCATATCCACCTTCATAAGTCTGGCTATGGCTAGAAACCCTTCTCCTTTATAAAAGGGGGCTTCAAGTTAGACTCGTTTGTTTTAAGAGCCATTTCGATTGGAGTTCATAATAATACTAAGTCTGTTGGTTAGAGTGTTATCACGAACGTATGCTAGCATTTGAATAAGAAGAAAAGTGAAGAAAATTGATAGATTTCAAATGACTTTCTAAATAGTCATTTGAAATCCTATTCGTTAGTACTACATCTAGTTATTTCAAATTCATTCGGGTGAGCTTATGAATTTCATTTTTAGGGATTTGGTTTATCAAATCCAATTTTAATGTGAACCAAATCAAATCAAACTGAAGAGAATAATTATTCTTATTTGCCTCTTCATACAAGTAAACTGACAATCTTATGCCACCAAAATGTCTCTATAAATTGTATTCAAATTTGATATATATGATTACATTTTTATTCAACCATGACAGAAGCGAGCAATAATGTGACTAATAAAATTACATGACACACATGCTCAAAGCTTTTTCTGAAAAAAATGGCATTTGCCAATACATTTGAATCAATCAGATCTTCTTTTGAAACTATGGACCAAAACACAAGCTATAAAAATCATCGGCAAACCGTGTATAGTACATAACCTAAGGCCGGCATGTAATTTGGATAACTTCGTTTCCATTTGGAATGGCCAGCTTCTGAATGAGAAGCAACTTCATTGTCTTTCATCTTGACGTCTCCATCTTGAGTTATCGGAATGTATGCCACTTTCATAACCGCTGCTATCACCTGATTCGGTAACCTGCTTCTCTTTCGCCCCAACCTTCACATTGTCACCATCCGAGCATCCAGCGTCCTTCCTAGATTTCCGATCCTAAAACAAGTGTTCAAAACTTGATCAGTAAGACGACTGAATTACAATATCTATAAATGAAACTAAAGTCGATTTTCAATCAGAAACGAATGCATACTTCTTTGAATGGCGACTCTTCAGCTTCTTGCATATGTACAATATGTCCCAATTTAGGCCGCTTTAGTGCATTTGGGTCTACGCAACGTAAAGCTACAAGAAGAACCCGCTTCAATGCCCTGGAAGCAGGCTTCTCTGGTAACTTGGGATCCAATACACCCTCTGCATTCCTATTAGCAACCATCTTCTTAAGCCAATCAACTAAGTTCACCTGAAAGTTCTCGGCTTTTAATTAATAAAACATTAGAGGAAAGGAAGAAAACAGGCGAAGGGAAGATATTTTAACTAACTGCTATAGAAATATTGTCCAAACCTCTTCTGGAGGCCGGCTATAATCAACTGGGTTCCTCCCAGTTATTAGCTCCATGATAAGAATCCCAAAACTATACACATCACTTCTCTCATTCAACATGCCCGTACTTGCATACTCGGGAGCTACATAGCTTCAAAAGGCAGAAACCCAATTATTGTTAAGTCTAACACAAGCAAATGCAAGTGTACAAACACATGCATATACACACTGGGCGAAAGGGTCCAACATACCCAAATGTTCCCATGACACGCGTCGTAATGTAGCTCATCTCAGAACCGATAAGCTTGGCAAGGCCAAAGTCTGAGACTTTGGCATTCCAATGCTTGTCAAGTAAAATGTTGCTCGATTTTATATCACGGTGAATAACCTTGGGTTCAAGTCCTTCATGAAGGTACGTTAACCTACAAGATAAAATCAGTTAAGATGAATTCCATCGATGAGAGGCTGGCAAAGAGGAAAAACCAAGGATTAAAACCATATAGATAAGTTCTAAATTGATTTGCATTGTACCCTTTTGCTGTTCCCAGTATGATGTTCATTCGAATCTCCCAAGTAAGAGGACTGCAAGGCCCTACATCCCCATGAAGCCACTGCTCTAAGTTCCCATTGTTGACATACTCATACACAAGCATCCTAAAACATAAAGAACCAAGCGGCACGACATAGATTAGTTGAATCTGATAAAAAATAAATTCTATTAAAAGATTTTGAGCTGAATGATCACCATAGGGTTAATAAACTCAGCTTGCAAGACCAAAAGGCTACAACTAAGATGGTGAAAGTAGAACGTAGTTAGGCAAAAACACTGTACCTATGAGCTCCTTCAGCACAGAAACCAAGCAATCTCACTAAATTCTTATGTCGAACTCGTCCAATTGCCTCAACTTCAACCTTAAACTCCTTCTCAGCTTGCCCCCTTTTGAAAAAAAAACCCATTTTTAATCCATTAGTTCTATGAATCAAGTTCAATCACAATCATCAGTCAATTAGCACATATTAAACAGGACGAAAATTTAATTTTAAAATTCAAAGAATGCACCTGTTGTTGAGCAAGTTCTTGACAGCAACCTGGGTTTTATCCTCCATTACGCCATGGTACACAATTCCATAGCCTCCTTCACCAATAACATTATCGTCTACAAACCCATTTGTTGCAACCTCAAGCTCTCTCAGAGTGTACCAATGTCCCCAACCCAAGTGAGAAACTTCAGGTCCCACCATAGCCACCTGATCAACACCACGACCCTCCCCACTTCCATGTGAAGAAGAAGACCCAATTGGGTAAGTAATCCTATGGTCCTTGCCAATCTCAATGTGAACTTTCTGGTACCCAATTGGGCTCTCCTCCTCTGTAGGCTTAAGCAAGGCTTGCCTTTCAATTCTAGGAATTGGGTCGGGTTCCGGGTACGAGTAAGCTTGGGTTTGGGTCCGAACACGGTCGACCCTGATCTCCTGGATCTCTTTGGAGACGATAGGGATTGTGGGTTTCTGTAAAGTTCTGTTCTTGGATCGTTTGGAGGCTACCCAGAGAGAAATGAGGAACAAGACAAGCACAAAAGCAGCTCCAACGCAAACCCCAAGAACGATCCATAAACGAAGACCGAAGATGGAGGTCTGCTCTGAGAGCTGGTCGCTCATGTTCTCTGCTTTGACATCAGATGACATTCATCCTGTGGTGCTTGATTTTCATGGAATTTGATGGAAGAAAGAGAGAGAGAGAGCTTAAGATTAAGAAGAGTGATGACGAGTGAAGTGAGAGAGATGAAGAAATAGCCAATGGCAGCTGGCGTGATGGGACTTTTTGGATTCGGAAAAAAGATCTACTGTATCTGCAAGTAGCCGATGCTGCTGCTCATTGCTATTTATGTGAAAAAGTAAATAGGAGGGGGTTAGATTTGGCAGTTGGTTGTGAAGAAATGCATTCAATGTACAAATATAGTAACTTTGGTGCCAAATTCATTGCTTAAGACTCAATTCAATCCCAACTTGGTAAACTTGAAATATATCTTTTGGTTGTTGAAAATTTAAATAAATATCTCCTTGAGAAAAATTCTATGGTATATCAGGTGTACCGGTATATCAGGTGTATCAGTATATCACATGGTACCACAGTTAAATAAACGAATATATTACAATTATAAAGAAAATAAAGTAACATCCGACCATTAAAAATGTGGTGCTCCAAAAAAATAGAACCTCTATTTAAATATACAAGGTTGATATGAACTTTAATAATATGAGATTGGGTTTCGAAGTTTTCTTTTTTTTCCTTCAAAATTTCAACTTTGAGTTTTAGAATTATAAGCTTTATGAGAACTCTAGCATTAGATAATACAGATTGGATAAATAAGTTTTAATTCTTTCAGTTTTGAGTTTGTTTTTTCTATAGCAAGTTTGATGTAAACTTTAACAATATGAGATTGCTTCATCTATTTGGCGAGTACGGCATATTGCTTTATTCCTTTGATTGATTTAGAGTATCTTAAAACACACAATATCTAAAAACTTCTATCAAACGGACCTCACCACAAGGTAATTTTCATGTGGTATCGCTAGACGGTAAGGAAAGAGAAATGACCTTTCAAACTTTACTCAAGTTCCTCTTTTTTAGCATGCATTGTAATGACCCAGACCAGTAATTAAAATAATTAAGGAAATGACAATTTTACCTTCGATTTTGGATGGGTTCGGCAGTCACTTTTTGACTGGCAGTGCTTTTGGAAATTTTTCTTGTGTCGTTGCGTAGGTCTCGAACTCACGAGTTCGTAGACAGGCGCCACGCGGAAAACGGAGACCTGGTGAGATTGTTACGGGTCTAGAAGCTTCAGGGTCAGTTTGGTAATTTTGGAAAAGTCCAAAATTTGGGGGATATTTCTTCTCCCTTTTCAGACTCTGCCAAGACCGGCTAAACCCCCCTCTCTCCTGCCCGACTCCCCCACCCGTGCGATCACCGAACCCCACATCTTCATCGGACCATTCCCGGATCGACTCGACCGAAACCAAGGTCGTGGATGTCTTCCCCGCGACTCCACGAGTATTTTGGGGTCACCATCGAGGTGGGATCACCGCCGTAGATGGAAGATGGAAGAGGGAGGTGGACCGAAACTTCTCAGCCGTTTTTCGGCCAAACCAGGTACGATCATAAGACTCTGACCTCATATTCAGATTCATGGTGAAAAGTAGATGCATTTACATGTGTGGATCGTGAAAATCGGTCAAGGATTGAAGAAGTTGGAAGCTTGCCGAAAATGGCAATTTCCGATGAGAATTCCTAGATTTCGGCCACCAGGTACGGCGGCGACGGCGACGGTCAAACCGTCTTCTCCGATGAGTTTCCGGCGACAGTGGAAGGTGGCGCACGGTGGCGCATCCATCTTCTCCAGCGAGGCTACAGCGACTGGTTCGGCCGGCGGTGGCTGACGTCAGCACGTCAATCGACTGTTGAGTCAACTGACGCCGTCAAAGGTTTGACGGAATATGCTGACGGTGTTATTCCGTCAAAAGTTAACGGAGCTTGACGGAACCCTAATGCCGTTAGTCTAGGCCGAATATTTCGATTCCGTCAGGAGATTCTGTCATGTTTGACGGAATATTCCGTCAGGGTTGACGGAATATTCCGTCGTGAACAATACCGATGCATAGGGGCACGTGGCGGCGCGTGAGGGTGCGTGGCGCATGTTTTGGCCTTCTACCGGCGTGTGGCGCGTGTTTCGGCCTTCTACCGGCACGTGGCGACGCGTGGGACTGATTCTGGGGTCACGACGACGTAATGCTAGGATTTTGGGACATTTCGGATAGAATTTTGGCGGTTTTGAGACCGTAGGACTTCGTTTAGAGCCCCGTTTGAGCAATCCCAATGATAATGCTTGGCCATGGAGTGGGTTTTGGGCTCGGGAGGTTAAGGGAGTTTGGTCATTAATGTGTCAAAGAGTTCCTTGGGGCTAGGGGTTCCTTGAGTTGGTATTTTAGTTGCGCTGTGAACAGACTAGGTTTCCGGGATTGCATAAAATGCGTACTTCTAGGTATTATGTTATACCACGGGGTTCTCCGATAATTGGCTTGGAAGATGTCTTTCTCCGCTACATTGTTGAGGGTTCTCCGATTGGCGTTAGAGGGTACGTCTCCGTCAGATCGTTGAGGGGTTCTCCGATGTAGGTGTTCGAGAGATCTTTCTCCGCCATATCGTTGAGGTCTGAGGTATGTCAGGATAAGCAAGGATACTGAGTTATCACTTGGGGTGCTCTAGAGGAGTAGGGATATCGAGTTACCACTCGAGGTGCTCTAGAGGAGCAGTGATATCGAGTTACCACTTGGGGTGCTCAAGACGAGCCAGGATATCGAGTTATCACTCGGGGTGCTCAGGATGAGCTGGGATATCGAGTACGACTCGGGGTAAGTCAGTGAGACTCAATTCAACCAAGTATGGTTCCTTCGTCATCCGGGTTAGTGGGTTGGTGTGGGCGGTGACCCAGATTAACGAGTTATTGACGGTTCACTAGAGGCTGACAAGTCAGTTGTTTTGTGCTATTATAGCAGCAGTTTCAACAGTGATTGACCTACGAAAATTGGTATCAGAGCTTGTTAGCAGAGGGCTATAAACTTTGAATCATGATCAGGGGTTCTCACATTGTGATCTGTGGCGAAGCATTGGCTCTTACCCTAACATGACCAGGTCGGTTAGCCACCGGTTCGGTTGCACAGTCTAGAGGATGGGACGTAAAACAAGTTCGTGAGGTTACCCTGTAGGGCCATCACTGTTCCGAGGTTTCGATAGTGACCTGTAAGCTATCATGCGTTTGAAAGGTAGGGTAGTCAGTAAAGAAAAGAGAAGGTTCTGTCGGAACCCCTGTAAGATTTATTTAATATTTCTAAAGATAAAGGGTATTCCTGACATTAAATTATGTGGTTAAAGGCTGTCAGACGGGAAATTCAGGAAGGGTCCTCACATGCACAGTTTACTTGCATGTCGGCTTTAGGCACATCTCTCTTTCTTAATATAGGTTGGCTCCCAGCTCCATCTCATTCGGGATCATGCTCTAGAGGAGGCAGGGTCCATTAAGTTTGATGTACACTCAAACAATATGAGATTGGGCTTAAAAGCTCAATTTTTTTTTCTTTTAAAATTTCTTTGTTTGGATGTGTGATTATTAGATTTATATGAACTATAGTGTTTGATATTGCGAATTAGAGAACGAATTTTCATTGTTTTTTGGTTTGAGTTTGGTTTTTCTATAGCAAAGTTTAATTGAACTCTAAAGATATAAGATTAGCATTACGAAGTTCAATATTTTTTTTTTGCAAAATTTCAAGTTTGGATTTGGGAAGTATAGGGCCCATTTGGTATCGTTTTGCAAAACAGTTTTTAAAATATTGTTTTGTAAAACGAAAACAACAAATATGATTTCATTTTTAATATTTGAGAGTGCGTTTGGTAGTTTACTCTGAATATGATTTTGTAAGAATGAAAAATGAGAAACTTGTTTGGTACAAATATATAAAATTTAAAAATGCGTAAATAAGCATTAGACAATGATTTCCAAACATAAGTTTTGAGATGACGACAATGGGAATGGTAATAGCAGACATAGTGATGGTGTGATGGGGTGGAGGTGGTGGTGATGGAGGAGGCACTAATGGTGGTGGTGGTAGGGTGGAGGTGAAAGTGGTGATGGTATGAAGGTGAATGTGGTGGTGGGGGTGGTGGTTGTGAGGTGGAGGTGGAGGTGGAGGTGGAGGTGGTGGTGGTGGTGGTGGGGTGGCGGTGACGGTGGTGGTTGTGGTGATGGGGGTGACAGTGACGACGGTGGTTGTGGGGTGGTGGTGGTTGGGGTGGCAGCGATAGTGGTCATGGTGGCAACAGTGGTGGTCGTGGTGGCGGTGACAGTGGCAATGACGACAATGATAGGGTGGTGGTAGGGATGGTTACAGTGGTGGTGGCGGGGTGGCGGCATTGGTGCTTGTAGTGATTGGGTGGGGGTAGATGCGGTGGTAGTCATGGTGGTAGTGGCAGTGGTGATGATGTGGTGGAGGTGGCGAGATTGGTGGTGGTGATGGGGTGGTGGGGGTATGGTGGCGGTAGTGGTGGCGGTGGTGGTTGAAGAGATAGTGACGACAGTTATGAAGGTGATGGAAATGGTGTTGGCGTTGGTGGGGTGGTGGTGGCGGCATTGGTAGGGGTGGTGGTTGAGGTGACGGTGGTGGGGTGATTGTGGTGGTAATGGGGTGGTGGTGTGGTGGTGGTGATGATGACTATGGTAACATTGTGGTGACCTTTTACTTAATATTGTATGTATTTTGTTTCTTTACTTTTTAGGGTTGTATCCTAAAATTCAGTAAATGGTAATTTGTTGTTCTATAAAACGTAAGCAAATTACTATATCTTGTGTTTTCATTTTCTAAATTCCTTATTAAAAAATGAGTTACCAAAAATGTTTTACAACTGTTTTTGTAAAAGGATACCAAACGAGCCCTTCTTGTTTCGAAGTGCGACATATGAATTTCAAAAAATATATTTCATGCACATTAATAATATTATAGGAAAAATTGTAAAATGCGTCCCTGAACTTTACAATAATCTTAGCAAACGTCCATAAACTTGAAATTTAGATTCCACCATCCCTTAACTTGTTCGAAATAGTCGATTTCGTCCATCTGTTACAAAGTCCATTAAGAATTCGCATGTGCAATGCACGTGCGTGAATAGTTGAGGGCAAATGAGACTTTTCAGCCCTATTTTTAAGTTAGCTCTCTCTCTCTCTCTATATCTGATAACACACACTCCCTCACTCTTCTCTGAGTCGTCTTCCTCAAGCGAGAAACCCAGCAAAACTGAGTCTCCGACCAAGACCCACCAGCACCACCACCCTCAATGTCATCAAGCCACCATCACCGGTAGTCTATCTCTTTCTCGATCACTCTCAAGCCCTCTCCCTCCCTCGCAGGCTCCCTTTTCTCACGGGCACGATCAAAGACCACCGAAGCAGTGGAAGGCATTCTCCGTCGCCACCCTCGACTCACGGCCACCCAACCTCTACAACCACCATCTTCCTCCTTGGCTCGTCGAGACAAGGACCACCATCTAAAAAATCAACGGCTTAATTGCGCCGTTTTGGGCAATTTTGAGCTGGTTTTCAGATTTTTTCTTGGTGAGGAGTCTGATCTCCATCGCCACTTGCTTCTGCTCTTCAATCGAACTGTTCTCAAGGACGAGAGGATATCTAACATATTGCATGTTTTTTTTGCTCTTCTCCCAGTTCCCGATCAAGCTTCCTTCCGTATAATCTCCCACCATTGTGTTCGTCGGTGCACGAGGATGGTAGGGTTGTCTTTGTCTCCTCACGACGGTCATGAAGGTGGTAGCCGTAATGGTTGGTTCGCCGGATGTCGACGGTGGTATGGTGGTTCTGTTTTGGTGGTCCTCTCGGTGACTTCGAGAGCGAATGCAAGTGAGTGTGAGACAGAGGGGCTCTATTTTGGTGGCCTTCTCGGTCTTCTCTCTTTATTTTTCCAAAGTCTCGAGCTAGTTCAAACATGCGTTGAAGTACTACACGACATTGTTTGAGTCACTGGAGCCGAACATGACGAGAAAGGTTCGAAGACAAAGAGCAATGGAAGTGTTTGATGGAAAGCTATGGATTTGAGCCGGTGGGCCTCATCCATTACGCAATCAGGCAAACCAAGATTCTTCTTTGGAATTAAAATTACAATTCTTTGTACTCTTTGATTGAATCTCCACCTGGGTGAATTGATTTTTATCTTGATTTTTTTTTACTTTTCTGTAAAGTTACTATGTAGAAATAATTGTTGAATTGAATTGTTTAGATGATGATTGTGTTCTTGGTTTGAATAATGATCAATTTACTGATGGTGCACACTAGGTGTTTGTGAAAATTCCTAAGTGAGAAATTTCAGAGAAAATTCTTGGGTAGATGATTGTTGATGATTGAATGAGCTCTCACACTACTTAGGGGGAAGGAGGGACGATTGAGAGGGATTTGAGCGAGATGAGTTGGCCATGTAAGATGAGGTAGGAGGATGAGTGGGAGGAGAGCGAGAAGAAAAATGTGAGGTGATGTGAACGACATGGACATAGAGCCTTTTTTGAGGCTTTGAATGCGAGCCTTGAGTTGGAGCAAATGAAATCGAGTGGTGGCTGCAAAACGCCTCTCTAAGTCGAGCCATAAATCACAGGAAGTGATTGAACCAACCGTGTAAGGGAGAATAGATTCAGACAATGAGGAGTGGAGAACTAGTTTGCAAACGCGATCTCGTTTGAGCCAAGAAGAAAAGACATAATTTTCAATATAGGATGAGGGAAGAAACTGGGGTGGGAGTGGTTCAGAGCCATCAATGATGGTGAGGAGATCATAGGTCTTAAAGACAAGAATGAACTGTTTTACTCTCATTTTTAACAGATTCCGTTTATAGATTTAACAAGGGACGAAATGGACTATTTCAAACAAGTTCAGGAACGGGGGAATCTAAATTTCAAATTTAAGGACATTTGTTATAATTTTTCTAATATTATAAGTCGCTTCCGAGATTTCTTGCCATTTATTAAAGTGATAAAGTGATTTTATTTAATTTTCTTTTCCTCCATCCACTTCGCACGTGAGACAGCTAAAAAAATAAGAATATAAAAATATAAAACCATTCAAATACCTTCCCGCCATTTTATTCCCGAAAAAATCTGATCCCGCCAAAAGCACAAAATCCTGGCAGTTTTATATCATTAAAAAATAAATAAATTGAAAATGAGCTCGAAAGCCCTAGACCAAAGAACCAGTGACAGTCGCAGCTGAAATCAAAGAGCCAAATCAATGGCGGACGACGATCAAGCGATGGTGGCCACAAGCAGGCGGAGGAGCCGGGGACCCGAGGCATCGGCGCGTGCCGGAGCCCTAGAACGCCTCAAAGCTCTTCGCAATGGCGGCCGCCGATCTGAAGCTGGTGGATTCCAAATCAAGATGGAGAAACCCATCTACGATACTGTCGGTGACGACGAGTACGACGCGCTCGTGGCCAAACGACGCGAAGATGTGAAAGGCTTCATCGTCGACGACGACGGCCTTGGGTATTGTGACGAGGGCGAGGAAGAGGATTGGACCCGGGCGGGGCAGTCTTCCGATGAATCGGATGGTGGAGATAGGCCCAAGAGGAAGAAAATCGAGAAAAAGGATAAGGACAAGGACAAGGAGGCCCGTCCTAAAAAGCCCAATGCTTCGCTTACGGCCGCGGCGGCGATGATGGGGAAGCAGAGGCTTTCGTCCATGTTCACTTCATCGGTGTTTGGGAAGCCCAGAGACAATGAGAGGGGGAAAGGGTTGAATTGTGACAGTATTGTGGATGATGTGATAGCGGAATTTGCGCCGGACGAGAAAGATAGAGAAAAACGGAGGAGGGGGCAACCAAACAAGAGTTTCGTGCCGATTTCGACTGTTAAGAGCGAGAGAGGGTTTGATGGAAGTCTTGAGTTAAGCAGGAGGGTGGAATTGGACAGGGCTGTTGCAAATGGTAGCGATTCTGTAGTAGGTGCTGTGCCGATTAACGGAGGGGTTAAAGAAAATGAGAACAATGAGTTGGGTTTTGAAATTGGTCAGCCCCCAATTGAGCAAATCCATGATGTTTCAGAGAGCGGAGGGGTAATTGAGGAGAAAAGTGTGGATTTTGTCGAGGAGAAAGTTGAGACTGGGGTAAAAAAGGAAGAGGTTTTTACTCTGAATGCGCAGATTAAGGAAGAGAATAAGGACCCGGCATTGAGCGCTATGGCTGGTTGGAAGGCGGTGAGGACTGGAGGGGATGTGGATATTGGTCGTGGCATTGTGGAGGTCAATAGTGGCACAATTGGTGAAGAGAATTTAGATTTTGATCTGGAAGAAGATGGGTCATTGCCTTTTTACTTACTTGATGCTTATGAAGAGTTCTATGGAGCTAATATGGGCACACTTTATCTTTTTGGGAAGGTAAATATGAAGTTAGTTTAATGTTATACAATTTTTTTGTTGGGTTATTTACGAATGAACTCTTTTAATCTGCTTGATTTCTGAAGTGTAGTTCTTGTTCTGAATGTTTAATAATGTTGCTCTATTTCATGGTTCTGTTGTTGTGATATAGGTAAAAGCAGGAAGTTCATACCAGAGTTGTTGTATGGTTGTAAAGAGCATGCAGAGATGTGTGTATGCAATTCCAAACAGTTCTGTATTTCACACTGATGAAATGGTGAAGCTTGAAAAGGATGCTGAAGAGTCAAGGATTTCATCCACAGATTTCTGTAAAAAACTGCATGTAAGTGTTTGTTTTTATGTAGGCATGAACTTACATAGGAGACTATTTTTATTTTGCTGCTTTTAATTCTTTTGTTTTTCACGTTCTCAGAATGTGGCTTCAGGTTTAAAAAATGACATAACAAAGAAGTTGTTGGATCTTAATGTATCAACTTTTAGCATGACACCGGTTAAGGTTGGTAGATTGTTTTCAATATGCACTGATTGTTTTATAAACAAGTGAAGTTGGGTTGGATCTTTGCAGTACTTCCAAGTTCTTTTTGCAATTTGTTGCTCATTCTGTGTTCTGTGGACATATTACAGAGGAAATATGCATTTGATCGATCTGACATACCTGCAGGAGAGAACTATGTACTTAAGATCAATTATCCATTCAAGGTATAACTCTCCACCTGTAAATGAATCAGTTCAGAGCATTAAAAGTACGTCTTCAATTTGCATATCAACTATGTTACATCTTCTTTCTTGTAATGGTTAGGCGTCTTATAGGTTTTTGTTCTTTAAATTTTCCTGTGAAGCTTTGTTGCTTGATGACTAAATGATTTAGTATCAAATCTTATGCAACTCTTTTTTTTTTTTTTTTCTAACGAGTATTGATTACATTGTCCAGGATCCCCCACTTCCAGCAGATCTAAAAGGGGAAACGTTCTGTGCTCTTCTAGGAACTCATTGCAGGTACAAACGTTAGAACCTGTCATGTTTGGTGTCTAATCTATAATTCTCAGATACTTTCTTTTGTGTTTATACTTGTTTCCAGGCTGGCTGTTTCCTAATGGATATAGTGAGTGTTACTTAATACTTTTTTATGTAATAAATAAGAGGAAACCTAACATAGTGCAACTTACAGTGCGCTGGAGCTTTTCCTTGTTAAAAGGAAGATAAAAGGACCTTCTTGGCTATCAGTTTCAAAGTTTTCTAACTGCCCGGCTCAACAACGGGTGAGATCTTTAAGTCTGGACATCCATTATCATTTTTCCAATATTATAAAATTGGCATTTGCTTGTTTACAGTTCATTTGTAACAGCTTTGGTTATTCTATCATACAGGTGAGTTGGTGCAAGTTTGAAGTGATAGTTAATTCTGCAAAAGACATAGGGATTTTAAATTGCCCAAAGAAAACTGCAGAGAGTCCCCCAGTGGTTGTTACTGCAATTAGTTTGAAAACTGTTATCAACCAAAAGCAGAATGTTAATGAAATTGTCTCTGCATCTGTTGTCTGCTGCCACAAGGCCAAGGTTTGTTCTATAATCCTTTTTTAGCTCTGTTGTTTTTTCTGTGATTATTGATACGCCTTGTTTGGATACACAATTATCTAAATTCTACAAGCATCATTGGCCCATAGCATGCAGAGGAAATTTCTATATAAACTTGATGTTCACGACTTTCCTCCTTGTAGTGGATGAGTATAGTGAACAAAGTTTGAAGTCATAAATTCTAATATAGCTGCTTCTATTCTTGGTAAAGCACACTGCAACTTTGTTCGAATATCCTTATACTATGCTCTGTGGCCTTTCAGATTGACACTCCAGTGTTGGCCTCAGAATGGACAAGACCTGGCATGCTGAGCCATTTTACTGTTATCCGTAAGCTTGATGGAGGCATATTTCCTATGGGATTTACTAAAGAGGCTACAGATAAGAACTCTAAAGCGGGATCAAATGTTTTAAGCATTGAAAGCAGGTGTGGTATACTTGTGTATCTAGATCTCAATAAATTCCTTTTCACACTAGAAAAAGTAATAACTATCTTAATAAAAACTGTACTTTTGGCACTGCAATTGAAGTATATTTGAACTTTGCTTTGCAGTGAAAGAGCTTTACTAAACCGATTGATGATTGAATTGTACAAGTTGGATGGTGATGTTCTTGTTGGACATAATATATCTGGGTATGACCTGGATGTCCTTCTCCACAGAGCTCAGGTGGGAATACTTTTGTTTTTCTTTCTGATAAACTAGTTTTGTCTATCCTTATTATGTATTCCAATGAGTTGTAAGCAAGATACACAAGGAGAAAGTGGTGAATTATCATTCTCATATATGTGATTGGTGATTGATAAGAATATACTTTGCTGCAATTATTTGCATCTACAGACAGACTAAATGGTATCCTGACTGCTGACTGGATGCAGCTTCTCATGAGTTTTATGACCTGTTGGTACAAAATTTCTGATGTGTAAAATAAAAATCAAACAAAGTCTGAGATATCTTTGTAATTATGTAAAGATTTGGTTGCCAATACTGAAGACCACCCGTCATTCTCTAATGCAGCTTTCGGAAAACTGTGCCATGACAGTGCATGTTCTGTGACTTACATTATGTCAAATACCCATTTCTTGTAAATATGCAACTGACTCATGCTGCTTGTCCCTAGTTCTCTGATAATGCAAATTATGCATCGCTCAGATATATGTTTGATCACCTAAAATTAATTTTGAATCCAATGTAGGCAGTACCCCCTCCAAAAGCAATAAACTGCCATTTATCATAATGTCTCCATTTTGTTGCCTTATATGTAGGTATTATGAGCTGCCGTGTCTCATGAAAGTTAAAATATGTCTAAGTTTTGCAGGTTTGCAGGGTGCCTAGCAGCATGTGGTCCAAAATAGGCCGCCTCAAGCGTTCTGTAATGCCTAAGCTTGCAAAAGGAAGCACGATTTTTGGGTCTGGGGCAAGTCCAGGGATCATGTCCTGCATTTCTGGTCGCCTTTTGTGTGATACATACTTGTGTTCCCGTGAATTGTTAAGGGAGGTATGATACTTGTATGGGGAATTATATACACAGTAATGCTAATTAGGTATAGTTTCTCATTGTCTCACCTATGCAATGTTTGTTCTTCCAGGTTAGCTATTCTTTGACACAACTTGCAAAGACTCAGCTGAACAAAGAGCGAAAAGAGATCATGCCACATGATATTCCTAGAATGTTCCAAAAATCAGAGTTTCTCATGGAACTTGTAGGTTCTCGTACTTACATTATTTACTATATTTGATTTTTGTTTAGAGTTAAATATTGCTTTGTTAATCTGTGCTAGACGACTTAGGGGTGTTTTTTTAATCTCATACTTATTTATTATGTTTTATCATACAGATACACAGTTTAGGTGAAGGGCCGTGGTTGTGGAACCATAAACCATTCTTTTTAAACCTCTATCTCATGTTTTTTTATACACTCTAGGCTTCTGTCAGAAAGCTCAATTCTTCTGTCTTCATGTTCAACAAATCATAATTGAGTATTTATTTTATTCTTGGAAGAAAGTTATATGGAAGTTTTGGTATGCAAGGGTGGCTGTTAAAAATTCATTCAACTCACAATTCCAGAAATTGTTATAATCAATGTTATAGAAAAATGTATTAGGAGGGTCCAGTTTGCATGATAGGTTAGTCCTTTTGTTCTGCAGTTGGCTAATGATTCATAATTGTGAAAATCTCTAAAACGTTCTTGGGAATGCAACCACTTTAGCTGGTCCTTCTTGTTCTTTGATGCCATTGCAACATGTATGGACCAGTATGCTTACAAGTTGTGTCAGCCTTTTCTTCCTAAAAAACATGATTCTCGTTTATTTCTTTGACTTATTGTATGTTGAGGTACCATTTTAGGTTTCAAAATTCAAAGCAAAGCAAGTGGTATCACTTTTTAAAACTTAACTAACAGTTCAAGGGGTTAAATTACTTGATAATTCCAAAATTATTGCTTTGTGTACCTGAAAGTGTTATTCTAATCCAGTTTTTGATGTATTCAGATTGAATATGGAGAGACAGATGCATGGCTGTCTATGGAACTCATGTTTCATTTGAGTGTTCTTCCCCTCACACGTCAGCTGACCAAGATAAGTGGTAACCTGTGGGGAAAAACACTACAAGTGAGTCCTTTTTCCTATTTTATGGATTACCTTCGAATTTAGATAATGGATGTCCTAAAAGGTTTAGTTATTTGAAATCTAATGTATACAATTTTCAGGGTGCTAGAGCTCAGAGAGTGGAATATCTTTTACTGCATGCTTTTCATGCAAGGAAGTATATCGTTCCAGACAAGTATCCTCATCCGAAAGAAACAAAATTGACAAAGCGGAGAATAGATGATGGTGCTGATGAGAGAGATGTTGATGAGTTGGATGCAACCAATGTAAATATTGATAATGATGCCCAGAGTGGTCGTGGAAAAGGCAAGAAAGGTCCTGCCTATGCCGGTGGATTGGTATTGGAGCCAAAGAAAGGTTTATATGACAAGTATATTTTACTCCTGGACTTCAATAGTCTTTACCCATCCATTATTCAGGTTCGTAACATCAAACTAGTTATCTTTTTCTATATTTTTTACCTAAAACTTTTTTATCCCCTAGCTGCCTTTTTCTAATTTGTTCTCCCTTCCTTCCCCCCCCGGCTGATGTTTAGTGAGCTAAAACCTTTCACACATATTTGTAAGATATTGGAACGTCAATTTGGAAGAGATGATGGAAGCAGGACTAATGCTTAAATAATTTTACAGGAATACAATATATGCTTCACAACAGTGGAAAGATCTGAGGAGGGATTGGTTCCTCGTTTACCATCTAGTCAAGCAACTGGACTTCTACCCGAGGTATAATATCATTCTCATCAATGATTCTTGTTTATTACAATCTCAAACTGATTATCTCCTAATCTTATATCTGGAGTTGCAAGCTGCATATTTGTGTTTCCATTTCTTAATTTTAAGCTAGTACGTACAGGTATATGATATCTTCTTTCACTACTTTGCAGTTGTTAAAAGATCTAGTTGAAAGGAGGAGAAATGTGAAGAAATGGATGAAGACTGCATCTGGTCTCAAGATCCAGCAATTTGACATTCAACAACAAGCTTTAAAGCTGACTGCAAACAGGTTTTGTCTTTTTCTTTAGGTCTTTTAATTTGTTGGTCCTTATGTCAATTACATATTGATTTCCTTATATATTTACATATATTCATGCAAATGGTTGGGTACTGCAGTATGTATGGATGCTTGGGGTTTTCCAACTCGAGATTTTATGCAAAGCCACTGGCAGAGCTTATAACACTGCAAGTAAGAAAATATGTACCTTATTTTACATTTTGATTACTACAAATTCGTCACATCTGATGTAAAACATATGCTTGCTTTTACATCAAATGCTTCTATTCAGTATTGAGCCAGTCCCGTAATTGTTGTGCAGGGGAGGGAGATTCTACAAAGTACAGTTGATCTTGTTCAAAACAATTTGAACTTAGAGGTAATTTCTTGGATATCATGCTAGAATTAGTGAACAAGTTTTATAATATGTACATCTGAGTTATCTTAATTGACTGTTAAATATTTAGCTTTTGAAGGATGTGCTACTTTTATTTTATATGGCAGGTAATCTATGGGGATACAGATTCAATAATGATTTATAGCGGACTGGACGACATTGCAAAAGCAAAAGCAATTGCATTGAAAGTCATTCAAGAGGTGAGATTATTACCATGAAAGCATGTCATCTATATATTCTATGGTCTGTATACTTTGTACTTGAGACCCTTCTCTTGCATATATGAGGATTGCAATTCTTAGGAATTATTTTATTAGAAGATGCGAATGGCTTGTCTTGAGTTACATGGAGAGTTTCATTCTTAACATTATTCCATTGGAAATATCCAAAATATTTCTTGAAGAGAGCTTAAAATCCAATATTACTAATACATGATGTTTTGCAGGAATTAGCATCACATGTCACAGATCGTTTTCATAACTATTTATAGACAACCCATACAAAATCTTTTGTTGTAGTCTATTCTTTAGCTCCTTATTGCAGGATCTTCCTCAAGAAAACTATACGTATACTAGTTATATTCTTTCTCTTTCTCTTTGAATCCAGGTTAACAAGAAGTATAGATGTTTAGAAATTGATCTCGACGGTTTGTACAAGAGAATGCTGCTTCTCAAGAAAAAAAAATATGCAGCTGTGAAGGTGCAATTCAAGAACGAGACGCCATATGAGGTAAAATACAAAAAATTTCAAAATCCTTGTTCTAGTTCATCCTTGGTAAACAATAATATTTATACTTTTCATTGCAGGTTATTGAACGTAAGGGCCTTGATATGGTTCGCCGAGACTGGAGCTTACTTTCAAAGGAACTGGGAGATTTCTGCCTAAGTCAGATTTTGTCAGGAGGGTATGCTTATTGTTAGCTCTCTTTTTTCTCCTTGATATTGTCAGTCTGTTTTTGTGGAAAGGTTACTGATCTGCCACATTTCGTATGCTCACAGGTCATGTGAGGATGTTGTGGAATCAATTCATAACTCTTTGATGAAGGTGAAATAATGGTTCTTTTCATATTTTTGTTGTTCTTTTCTACAATTTAGGGACCAAATGGTTCTTTTTATTATTATTATTATTATCAGAAATTTGACCTCAGGTAAGAGGGGGTGGTTAGAAGGTGGAAATGGTGTTAAATAATTTAAAGCCAGGAGATAAGATGGGGATTTTGCCTTTTCTGTTTGCTATGCCGAACTCATTGTTTGTTTCCCTCTGAGAAAATAGCCATTTTAAACTCGTAGGGTTTCTGTCCTTGTAAATTCATTTCTTATTATGTGGCTGTATAACCACATGGATTGAATTGAGTTATTTTTTCATGAGTTTTGAATCATGCTGCTGATAAATGTAACAATTAGTGTGCATATTGAGCAGGTACAAGAGGACATGAGAAGTGGACAAGTCGCCCTTGAGAAATATATAATCACCAAGACATTGACTAAACCACCTGAAGCATACCCCGATGCCAAAAACCAACCACATGTTCAAGTGAGTTCAAGAAGCATATATTAAGTCCAGTATTAATTTATCGGGTCCCAGGTCATTTTTTAATTTTTTATATGTCTGTTTTCTGGCATTGATACATCTGCAAACAATCCTAGGTGGCGCAAAGATTGAAGCAAAATGGTTACTCTACTGGTTGCTCTGTTGGCGATACTGTCCCCTATATCATTTGCTGTGAGCAGGTTTGTTATGCAGTAGAATGTGCTCTCTATTGAATGAACATTTATTTAACACTGATCCCTCCGTTGAACCTTTGATTGCAAAGTTCATCACGTATAGCCTCTCACTCTCTCCTCCCATTTCTTGGACAGGGGACTAGTTCAGGTACTTCATCTGGGATTGCTCAACGTGCTAGACACCCCGATGAATTAAAACGAGAAGATGGGAAATGGATGATTGACATTGATTACTACTTGTCCCAACAGGTTCTTTCTCTAATTTATTTGCTTTAATCCCAATTTTCATGAACTATGATCATTTGTGTGGTACATTCTGCTGTTTGCTTAATTTCTAAGTTTCTTTGTGCAGATTCATCCTGTGGTATCACGTCTTTGTGCTTCAATTCAGGGTACCAGTCCCGAACGCTTAGCTGATTGTTTAGGGCTTGACACTTCTAAGGTAAGATCATCACTCTCATCATCTTTGAAAAGGATTGTTTAGGGCTTCGCACTCTAATGTATTTTTGAAATTGGAATTTTAGTTCAAAGTTAAGTCAAGTGAAGCTGTCAGAGATGATCCTTCCAGCTTGTCCGTTGCCATTGATGACGAAGAGAGGTAGCCTATCTGATTGTGCAGTTATTGTCACAAATCTCCTCAATGTCTACACTACCGTTGAGTGATTGATTGTTATTGTGTCCTATATATTCATTTTAGGATTAATAGTTAGTCGACGATTACAATTATTTTCAAGACTGAATTATAACTTTTTCATTGTATTATGGCCATTCTTTTGAAATTCCCATTTTCCTTAAATAACTTGAGTACTGTTTCCCAAGTCTTCCATCATATTTCCACTGATTCCTAAACTAAATTCCTCCCAAATTAGAACGAAATTGATGAAACCCTTTAAGATAACAAATCCATGATTTGATGAATTGCAGATATCGGGGTTGTGAACCTTTGGTCTTGGCATGTCCTAGCTGCTCTGGTACTTTTGAATGTCCAACTATCTTGAATTCCATTTCTAAGTCAATTACTGGAAAGCCAACAGAGCCACAAGCTGAGGAATCTACCAATGATTTTTGGCATAAATTGCACTGTCCGAAATGCCCAGGAGAAGGCGATGTGGGCAAACTCTCTCCTGCAATGATAGCCAACCAGGTATAGTCTAACTCCTGCTAATCTTAGACGTCTGGTCTCTGATAAAATGCTTCTGGTTTTGAATACGAGTTTTTCCTTGAGCAATCTACTGAGCATACTTACTTGGATACTGTATTTATCTTTCAGGTGAAAAGGCAAGCAGACAATTTTGTTTCAATTTACTATAAAGGCCAAATGACGGTAATCTACTCCTGCATGTTATTCTGCCAAAACCATAATGAGTTTTGTGGCTATGGACAATTAAATCTCAATCTTCCGAATTTTACTTTCAGTGTGATGATGAAACTTGCACATACAACACACGAAGTCTCAACCTCCGGCTTGTTGGTGATTCTGAGAGAGGAACAGTTTGTCCAGACTATCCTCGCTGCAACGGGCGTCTTGTAAGAAAGGTTTGCATCTAAAACTCGTTGCAGAAACAGAAAAAAATATTATTTTTAAGTCTCTTTTTTAAACTTCTAATTTTGGCTGTGAATGTACCTTCACTAGTACGCGGAGGCAGATCTATACAAGCAGCTCTCATTTTTTTGCCATGTCTTGGACACAGTACGCTGCATAGAAAAGGTGATAACTAGTATGAGCTTGTATATGTTGCGTCTCTCTCTCCACAGGACGCCCTCTTTTTAGTAAAGACGGGATGTGCTGAGAAAAATCTCATTTTTACTCGATGTTTTTTAAATTTTGTTTTCATTTATTCACATGGTTGATTGTCTTAGGAAGTAGAAACATAATTCAGATCTTAGACTTTAAGTTTGTGGTTTCGGATTGGTTAATCGCTTCAATTTTTGGTTTCAAGTATCAAATTTAGGGCTCCGCCCAAATTTGATACTTAATACCTAATCGAAGCTCCAAATGACCATTCTATACCCTAAGTAATCAACCTTGTCAATAAATTTGATCATAATTCAAGCTAATTGTGTATAACTGAGGTTTCACAATGCTTCTATGTCTTGTATGGAGACAATCTCTGTATCTGTTATGCTTATGTGTTAATCTTTTGCTGCATTTCGATGTGTAGATGGAGCCTAGCACTAGGCTGCCACTAGAAGTGGAGATGGCCAAACTTCGTCCGGTTGTAGCTTTGGCTGCCTCAACAGTTCAAAGGATTCGCGACCGTTGTGCCTATGGATGGATACAGCTGCAAGATCTTTGCATTTCGGTTTAAATTTTGTCAAAATTTTCAGATTTTCGCGGGTTAGTTGAGTTGTTTTATTATTCTTTATCTGTTCATGTATATATGCAGTCACTGAGCAGTGTCTTGTAAGCTTTCACTCATCGGTGTTGTATAGTTATGTATGTATGATGCTCGGTTGGACTGAATTTATAGTTGCACATTTAATCATCATACCCAACTTCACAAAAGTACGTGTTTCTCAGATTTTCAGTGTACTTCTCTTTCTTTTTGACTAGTGATTTAGCACTCTTGTATTTGCCAATTACCGTCTCAATTGAGTGATGTAATTGATAAAGTGTTGGAATAAACGTAGGTTATGTTTGGATGAAGAATTTAGTTAAGAATGAGAAATTTCAAAGTACCAAGAAATTTCAAATTATTAAATGTAGTTTAGATAGGATTTGGAAGTAATACTTATCAAGGTGTTTAGTGGTTTTGTTATTTTTATGTGGTGTTTGTGCTCTTTTTCTAGTTATTCAATTAGTTATTTACGAGCATTCTATTCAATTGTTTATGTGCATTTCAAATTCCTCATTCAAACATACCCTCTAATTTTGACTTTGTTCTGTTTTGAGTTTGCTTTTAAAATTTAATTTTGTAACTCTAGTCATATATTGTTAGTGTTTATATAAATTTTGATATAGAAAAATCAAACTTCAAACGAAAAAAAATCAAAATAGTTTTTTTTGTTGAACAATGAACAAGAAACCGAAAACCCACAACTAAACAACCGCCCGCGGGCACCTCACACCAGCAAAATCATCACACAGCAGAGGAAGAACCCTAAAGTTCATAAACAACTTATAATTCAAAATCCAAGATCGAAATTTTGAAAAAAAAAAAAAAACTTCGAGACCCTAATCATGTATTCTTAGAGTTCACACAAACTTTGTTATAGAAAAATCAAAATCAAAAGGGTGAAGAAAATTTAAACTCGAAAATCAAAACTCGAAATTTTGAAAAAAGAAAATTTAATTTTGTAACCCTTATCTTATATTATTAGAGTTCACATAAATTTTGCTATAGAAAAACTAAACTCAAAATGGAAAAAAGTCCAAATCCTCTCTCCAATCCGCAATATCAAACCCTAGAATTCATAAAAAAATTATTATTTCAAAATCCAAGCACGAAATTTTGAAAAAATAAAATAAAATGAACTGCGAAACCTTAATCTTATATTTTAGAGTTCGCATAGACTTTATTAAAGAAAAACCAAAATCAAAGCGGAAAAAAGTCAAAATTCCTTCTCCAATCCTCAATATCAAACCCTAGAATGCATATGAAACTTTTTATTTCAAAATCGAAACTCGAAATTTTGAAGGAAAAAAAAATGAACTTTGAAATCCTAATCTTATATTGTTAGAGTTCACATAAACTTTGCGATAGAAAAACCAAACTCAAAAAGGAAAAAAGTCAAAATTTTTTCTCCAATCCGCAATATCAAACACTAGAGTTCATATAAACCTTATATTTTCAAAATCCAAGCTAGAATTTTGGAAAAAAAAATTGGACTTTTAAACCCTAATCTTATATTGTTTTTTTTGCATTCTAATCTTATATTGTTAGAGTTCACATAAACTTTGTTATAGAAAAACCAAACTAAAATGGGAAAAAAGTCAAAATTCTTTCTCCAATCCGCAATATTTAACCTTAAAGTTTAGATAAACTTTTCATTTTAAAATCCAACTTCGAAAGTTTGAAGAAAAGAAATTTCACTTCGTAACCATAATCTTATATTGTTAGAGTTCACATAAACTTTGCTATTGTAAAACCAAACTCAAAATGAAAAAAAAATCAAAATTCCTTCTCTAATCCGTAATATCAAACCCTAGAGTTCATGTAAAACTTTTTCATTTCAAAACCCAAACTCGAAATTTTGAAGACAAAAAATTGAACTTTGAAACCCTGATCTTATATTGTTAGAGTTGACATAAACTTTGCTATAGAAAAACCAAATTCAAGAAGGAAAAAAGTCAAAAAAATTTCTCCAATGCATAATATCAAACCCCTAGCTAGAGTTTATAAAACTTAAAATTTCAAAATCCAAGTTCGAAACCTTGAAGAAAAAAAAAAACTTTAAAACCCTAATCTTATATTGTTGGAGTTCCAATAAACTTTGCTATAGAAAAACCAAACCCAAAGCGGAAAAAAGTCAAAATTCTCCCTAGAGTTTGGATAAAACTCTTCATTTCACAATTGAAACTCAAAATTTTGAAAAAAGAAAATTTAACTTCGTAATCCTAATCTTATATTGTTAGAGTTCACATAAACTTTGTTAAAGAAGACCAAACTGAAAACGGAAAAAAGTCAAAATTCTCTCTCTAATCCGCACTATCAAACCCTAGAATTCATATAAAACTTATTATTTCAAAATCCAAGCTCGAAATTTTGAAAGAAAAAAAAAAGAACCTCGAAACTCTAATATTATATTGTTAGTTCACATAAACTTTTCTAAAGAAAAAACAAACTCAAAGAGGAAAACAGTCAAAAAAATTTCTCCAATCTGAAATATCAAATCCTAAAGTTCATATAAAACTTTTCATTTCAAAAACCAAAGTCGAAATTTTGAAAAAATAAAAATTGAACTTAGAAACGCTAATCTTATATTGTTAGAGTTCACATAAATTTTGCTATAGAAAAACCAAACTCAAGAAGGAAAAAAGTCAAAAACATTTCTCCAATGCATAATATCAAACCCCTAGCTAGAGTTTATAAAACTCAAAATTTCAAAATCCGAGTTCGAAACTTTGAAGAAAAAAAAACTTTAAAACCCTAATCTTATATTGTTGGAGTTCCAATAAACTTTGCTATAGAAAAACCAAACCCAAAGCGGAAAAAAGTCAAAATTCTCCCTAGAGTTTGGATAAAACTCTTCATTTCAAAATTGAAACTCAAAATTTTGAAAAAAGAAAATTTAACTTCGTAACCAAACGGAAAACGGAAAACAGTCAAAATTCTCCCTCTAATCCGCAATATCAAACCCTAGAATTCATATAAAACTTATTATTTCAAAATCCAAGCTCGAAATTTTGAAAGAAAAAAAAAAGAACTTCGAAACTTTAATATTATATTGTTAGAGTTCACATAAATTTTTCTAAGGAAAAAACAAACTCAAAGAGGAAAACAGTCAAAAAAAATTTCTCCAATCTGAAATATCAAATTCTAAAGTTCATATAAAACTTTTCATTTCAAAAACCAAAGTCGAAATTTTGAAAAAATAAAAAATGAATTTCGAAACCCTAATCTTATATTGTTATAGTTCACATAAACTTTTCTATAGAAAAATCAAACTCAAAAAGGAAAAAAGTTAAAATTCTTTCTCTAATCCGAAATATCAAACACTAGAGTTCATAAGAAACTTATAATTTCAAAATCGAAGCTCGAAATTTGGAAATAAAAAATGAACTTCCAAACCCTAATTTTATATTGTTAGAGTTCACATAAATTTTTGCTAAAGAAAAATCAAACTCAAAGAAGAAAAAAAGTCAAATTTTTTTCTCCTATCCTCAATATAAAACCCGATAGTTCATATAAAACTTTTCATTACAAAATCCAAACTCGAAATTTTGAAAAAACAAAATAAACTTCGAAATTCTAATTATATATTGTTAGAGTTCACATAAATTTTGATATAGAAAAGGTCAAAATTCTTTGTCGAATCCACATTATCAAACCCTAGAGTTTATATAAAATTTCAAAATGTAAGCTCGAAATTTAGAAGGAAAAAAATTTAACTTCGAAACCCTAATCTTGTATTGTTAGAGTTCACACAAACTTTGCTATAGAAAAACCAAACTCTAAATAGAAAAAAGTCAAAATTCTTTTTCCAATCCGCAATATATATCAAATCCATGAGTTCATATAAAACTTATAATATCACAATCAAAGCTCGAAATTTTGAAAAAAAAAATTGAGTAACTTTGAAACCCTAATCTTATTTTCTTAGAGTTCACATAAACTTAGTTATATAGAAAAACCAAACTCAAAACGAAAAAAGTCAAAATTATTTCTCTAATCCGCAATATCAAACATTAAGTTAAAAAAAAACCTAATAAGTACAGAATCCAAACTCGAAACATGGAAAGAAATTTCTCTAATCCGAAATATAAAACGTCCGTAGAGTTCAAAATTCTTTCTCTCATCCACAATATCAAAGTTCTTTCTCTAATCTAGGGTTTGATATTGCGGATTGGACAAAGAATTTTGACTTTTTTAGTAATGAGTTTGATTTTTCTATAGCAATGTTTATATGAACTCTAACAATATAAGAAGGCTTATTACTCAACTTGCTCCCCGAACCGGACATGTAATCTCAATTTGCTCACCCAACGCGAAATCGTAACAATGTAACCCCTGAACCCCCCCTTCTATCAAGTCTGTTGCACCAACCGTTAGTCTTCGTTACTAATGGTGTTTAGAGTGCTTATGTGGCACCTATGTGGCAACTATATGGCCCACACGTGTGGATCCCACTAAAACGACGTGGATCGAGAGAGGGAGAGGGGTGAATCAGTTCGATTTGGGGAGAAATTACAGGGGTGGACGAATTCTAGGGTTTGTACAGAAGATTGACGAGGCGGAAACTTGAATCAATCGGGTAAAGGGTTGTTGGGGGTATCAATCGGACAGCAAGGCGAGTTCAATCTGTGAAGAAACCGAGGATGACAATCCCTCGAAAACCTGGTGGAAGTCAACCTCAATATGGTAAGTTTGAGTTTTGACTGATTGAAATTTTGAAATCTGAAATGGGTTTGGAAGTTAATTGTCCTATTTGGTTAAAAGATTCAATGTTTTGGTTGGTGTTTGTGTAAGCCTTTGAAAATTAAACTTTTTAAATTTTGTTGGCACTTAGTTGTGCTAAATAATATGGTGGGTGGGTTTAGAAAAGGTTGGTAGTTGATTTACAATATGTGAACTTTTTGAAAGTGGCTGGTAGTGGGTTTATAATATGTGATTGTTGGCTGGAAAGTTGTGATTTTGACAGTGTGGGGTTTAGGTTTGGGCATTTTGGATTAGAGTAAAGGGTTTATGGTTGGGCTGTTTGGAACATAAATTAGGATATAGGGTATGGTATTTTGGATTAGAATTGATTGTGTGCACAACAACCTCAATATGGTAATTTTGATGTTGGTTGTTGGTGTGAGTGTAGATTTAGGCAGAGAGTTGTGGATTTGCAGTGAGTTGTGATGTTGGGTCTGATTTTTGGATTAGGGTTTAGGTCTAGGTTTACAGTTTAGGGTTTAGGTTTAGAGTTTAGTGTTTAGGTTTAGGGTTTAGGGTTAAGGGTTTAGTGTATAAGTTTAGGGTTTAGGGAGGGTTTAGGTTTAGGGTAGGGTTTAGGTTTAGGGTAGGGTTTTGGTTTAGGTTTAGGGTTTAGGGTCTGCTGTTTGATTAGGGTTTGATTTTCTATTGTGTGTTTGGTGTGGATGATTTAAGCTTATTATGCATTAAATTTTTTTGATTGGTGTAGGGGACTGCGATGACATAGTGTCCATCACACTACATCATGGTGGCAAGATAGTACATAAAGTGGGAGAGTGGACATATGCAGATGGGGCAGTGAAATGGTATGACTGGTGTTGTTGGGACTACAGTTAACTGATTGAATTGAATGCATTGGTGAAGAAGGAAGGGTACATTGAGGATAGGGTGGAATTCTACACACAAGAAGCTAGAAGTGGAGTGTTTTTCAAACTATGCACATATCAGCAGCTTTGGTCCACATTCGAAGGGCTGCAAAGAGAGCAGATGAGGCACTGCATGTGTACGCTTCCCATGCTGTGGACCAAGTGGCAGATGAAGATCTGGTGCATACTATAGAGGCTGGTCCAAGCACAGATCCAGATGCTGGTCCAAGCACATATGAAGCAGCTGGTCCAAGCACAGATCCAGATGCTGGTCCAAGCACATTTGAACCACCTGGTCCAAGCACAGATGCAAATCCAGCTGGTCCAAGCACATATCCAAAGGCTGGTCCAAGCACAGGTCCAGTTGAAGATGTAGAAGATATGCCTGAATATGAAGAAGAAAGTAGTGAAGCTGATGATAGTGAAGAAGAATTGTATGAAGTTCGATGGAAGAAGAAAGTAATGAAGAAGTGGATGAAGAATTTGAATTGGAAGAAGAAATGGAAGAACTGGATTTGCAAGCTAGTGGTGGCCAGTGTAGTCAGGGACCTAGTAAACAAAAGGTGAATGAGGGTGATAAAGAGAAGGGCAACCTCGAGAGTGGTGATGATAGTGGCCAATATGAGGAACTTGAGGACTTTGAAGATGATGGTTATGGTGAAGGGGATGCTAATGCAATATGTCTAAGTGATAATGATGTCATCTTCGAGACAAATGATGAAGAGGTAGTTCCTCCTCCTCCACAGACTGAGGAAGATTTTGAAGAAAGAGAGGTTCCTTTGTCACCAAGGGTTGCTACTGTTACTGTAGACTCAGATGAGGAAGTGGCTAATAGGAGTAGGAAGAAGAAACCACTTCCAAAGACAAGAGACTTTATTCATGAGATGGAGATGAATGAGCCTCATTTTTAGATAGGGCAGAAGTTTGAATCAGCTGCCATATTTAGAGAAGCTGTGAGGATCTACTCAGTGAACAATGGAAGACAACTAACTTTTAAAAAGAATCAGCCTAATCGAATTAGGGTGGTTTGTGGGAGTGGATGTGAGTTTATGCTTTATGCTTCAAAAATAGGAGGCAGCATGACTATGCAAATTAAAGAGTTTAAGAGTGAGCACAACTGCGGTATAGGGACTAAGAACAGACATGCCAATGTTAAGTGGCTGTCATGGAAGTATGGGAGGCAGTTTGCAAGCAAAAAATGGGATTGGGTGGAATTCCAAGACTTGGTTAATGCAGAAACTGGTTTAAGACCCTCAAGGGCAGCATGCTTTAAGGCAAGGGCCAGTGTATTGAATGTGGTGGAAGGGACCAATAAGAGGCAATATGAGGTGTTGGGGGAATACTGCTTGCAAGTGCTGAAGACTAATCTTGGTTCCACAGTGATAATCAAGTCTGAGTTGGAAGCTGATGATTGCCCTCGATTTGAGAGAGTGTATTTTTGTTTGGAAGCTTGCAAACAAGGTTGGATGAAAGGCTGCAGACCCTTCATTGGGTTTGATGCATGCCATATTAAGGGCATTCACCCTGGGCAATTATTGGCAGTTGTAGGAGTGGATCCCAACAATGGGATGTTTCCCATTGCATATGCTTCGTGTGAATCTGAAAACTTCAGTTGTTGGAGATGGTTTATGGAGTTGTTGAAGGAGGACTTGCAAATTCAAAACTCACACGCAGTTGTGATAATGACTGATAAACAAAAGGGGTTGCTAGATGCAGTGAACCAAATATTCCCTGATGCAGAACACAGACATAGCTTGAGGCATCTATACGGAAACCTCAATGCGACACATAAAGGATTGGCTGTCAAACTGCAAATGGAGAAGATTGCTAGGGCAACTACAATACCTTGGTACAATGAAGAAATGAAGAAAATGCAAGTTCTCAATCAGTATGCTCACAATTGGCTAAAAGAAAGGGATGCAAAACAGTGGTGTAGAAGTCATTTCAGGACTGACTATAAGTGCGACATCTTGCTGAATAATCTATCGGAGGCCTTCAACAAAGCCATTCTCCCATTTAGGCCTAAGCCTATTATATCTATGGTGGAAAAAGTCAGGCAATACCTAAGTGCATTCATGACTAAGAGAAGAGATGAAGGTAGTACTTGGGGGGACCATCTGGTTGGTAAAAGAATCCAGGGGATTCTGGAGGTCAATAAGAAGGCAGGGCATAGCTTGATTCCTAGTCATTGTGGTGGGAACATCTTCGAGGTCAAGCATTCACATGGAAGAAGATTCTCAGTTGATTTGAATGCTCACACATGCTCATGCAGAAGATATCAACTTACTGGGATTCCCTGCCCACATGCTTGCAGTGCCATTAGTCGATTAAATGGCAACCCAGAGAAGTATGTGCATGATTGCTACTCCCATGCTGCCTATACTAGGACATATGAAGGGATTATCAAACCAGTTCCTAGTGAAGATTAGTGGGAGAAGGTTGGTGCGGCAACCCTAAAGCCACCATAGTATCGTAAGCAGCCAGGGAGACCAAGGATGAAAAGAAAGAGAAGTCAGAACGTGCCTCCTCCTCCTCCTCCTCCAGATCCTACCAAGTTCCCTCGATACCACTCTACCCTTAAGTGTGGTAATTGTGGTGCTGATGGCCACATATGAAATGCATGCACACAACCCCTTGACCCTACCGCTGAAGCTAAGTTCAAACGTAAGCAAGAAAGGAGGAAACAACGTGCTGCAGCCAAAGCTAGGGGGACAAGCTACCTGTAAGTATACTATCGTAATTCAAGTTCATTTGAATGCTTACACATGCACATGCAGAACCTGTTATTATAGCTGAATCTAGAATTATAGTATCACTTAACATCCATGGACTTATGCCTACATATCACTTAATACCCTAATTATGTCATATCGTATCACTTAACACCCAAAACATATAGTAGTAGTCTCAGGTTACACCAATATTACGAATGTGTTTCTTGGCAGTCTGAGGTACAGTGTGAATGAAGTGAGTTGTGATTGAAGTGAGTCTGATCTATATTGTATTGTCATTTAATTGAATTGTGATTGAAGTGAGGTGTAATTGAAGTGAGTTTTCTTTATCATTGAACTCAATTATGGCTAGGTGTTTACTATGGATTTGTATTTGATTAGGTCCGAAGACGAACAAGGAGCACTACCCTTGGAAATGAGGAAGGCAGGGCTGCCTATACGCAAGAATCATGCCCAAATCCTGTGCCAAAAAGTACAGCCACTGCCCCAAGGCAAGAATCTTGGCCAAATCCACCACCAGCAACTACCAGCACTGCCCAGAAACCTCAATCAAGCACCACACCTGCTGTCCAACCTGTACTAGTGCATCCAAGCCCTACCACTACTCAGCCAAGTGACAGTTCACAACATCAATCACCCGTATCAAGTGGAAGGAGGATGAGATTCAAGTCGCCTACAAAGCGTGTGAAGAAATAGTTGCTTGACTGTTTAGTGCTTAGTGGAAGGACTTGTTATTTTGCTTTGCTTACTGTTCCAAATATTGTGACCCTATTTTGCTTAGTGGTGCTCCGTTTGTTCCTTTTGTTTAAATGATATGATGGTTTGGGAGGGTCCCAATTTGGTTTGTTATTATCAAAGTTTGGTTCATGAATGACTTTGGGATGTTTCTCATTCTTAATTTATCAACTTCCATTCTTACTAGATATAAAATGCATTGCATAAACATCTTACATATTTCCACAATCCACCAAACTAACTTTTACATAATACAAAGCCCTAAGCATAACTAATAGTGCCAAGCTTGCGATCATAACCTAATACATAACTAAAGTGAAGGATTGAAGATGATTCCAACCACTAAGACCCAAGTAACCAAGAGTGCAATCCAAAGCTTAGTCACCTTCCTCTTCTCATTCAACAATTGCTCTTCAATTCTATCAAGCTTCCTTAACAACCCCGGAATTATTGTCATTGACCTCTTGCACATTTTCAGATCATACCACTCCCAAAAATCACAACCTTTCTCTCTACCTCTACTTCTACCTTGTCCATTTTGCTGCAAAACAGATTACAATTTCAAACAAATCACCAATCAATCAAAACAACAACAATCAAAATATCAATTTCATTTTCTTCTTATTGAATCATTGCAGTTTCTCATAAACCCAGCCAAATTTTCTTAATATTGACCCAACCAACAATCAAAAAACACCAATTCCTATTAATATCATAACCCATAAATCAAAATCCCTTTCACTATTAATCAAAAAACTGCTTCCTTTTCATCCCTTTCACTTACCTTAGCATCTGGACAGACAACAAACCTCTGGCTTGGGTTTTCATCCGTCCATGACGTTTTCATTCTCCCCATCTTCCCACAAAAGCATCTTCTCGGCTGCATGGTAAATCTATTATCCTCCATATCTCAATCTCCCTTTTAACTGCAAATTGATTGATGATGTTGGTGTCTTGTGGTTCACAAACCTTTATAAAGGCCCAATTCGTAGCAAATTGGTGGGATTACTGCTGAATTTTTCGAAATTTCCCCCCCTAGGGTTGCGATTTCCCCTGGGTTGTGGCTGATTTTGCCGCCCAAATGTCATCCTAACTCCATCCTCATGCCGTCCCATTGACTTCTTGCCACGTCCTTACCACATAGGTGCCACATAAGCACTCTAAACACCGTTCGTAACGAAGACTAACGGTTGGTGCAACAGACTTGACAGAAGGGGGATTCAGGGGTTACATTGTTACGATTTCGCGTTAGGGGACCAAATTGAGATTACATGTCCGATTCGGGGAGCAAGTTGAGTAATAAGTCATATAAGAATAGGTCGGGTTTTGAAGTTCATTATTTTTTTCAAAATTTCGAGCTATGAACTCTAGGTTTTGATATTGCGGATTGAAGAAAGAATTTTGACTTTTTCCCATTTGAGTTTGGTTTCTCTATAACAAAGTTAATGTGAACTCGAACAATAAAATATTAGGGTTTAAAATTTCATTTTTTTTTTCAAAATTTCGAACTTGAATTTTGAAATTATAAGGTGTATATGAACTCTAGGGTTTGATATTTCAGATTGGAGAAATAATTTGATTTTTTTTCCGTTTTGAGTTTGGTTTTTGTATAGCAAAATTTATGTGAACACTTACAATATAAGATTAGAGTTTTGAAGTTCAATTTTTTTTTCAAAATTCGAGTTTGTATTTTGTAATTATGAGGTCTATATGAACTCTACATTTTTATATTGCGGATTGGAGAAAGAATATTGATTTTTTTTTTCTGTATTGAGTTTGATTTTTCTATACCAAAGTCTATGTGAAGTCTTAGAATATAAAATTAGGGTTTCAAAGTTCAATTTTTTTTTTTTAAATTTCGAACTTGAATTTTGAAATCATAAGTTTTAGGCTTATTACTCAAAATGCTCCATGAATCAGACATCGAGTCTCAATTTTCTCATCGAACGCGAAATCGTAATAATGTGCTCCCTGCTCCCAGAACCCCCGTTCTGTCAGCTCTATTGTACCAAAAGTTAACAACGTTATTAACGACGGTTAGAGTAATGAAGTGGCAGTATGAGATTGGATGCTTTATTCATTTTGTAGAAAAATATTAAAACTAAATATTAAAAAAAAAACAAAAAATGAAGAAGAAGGTGATGAACACTCTGGGTTTCTCAACCCATTCCCAAACCTCCGAATCCAAAACACAGTGCAAATAAGACTTTTCCCTCCTTTTTTTTTTCCCACTAAAAATTCATAATTATTATTTACCAAATAATTGAAGATTAAACATGGAGGAGGGTTTAATAAGAAATCCGATCAAATATTCAAGGATTGAATAGCAAATTCCCACACTTGCATTTCCAGCTCATAGGCTTGTAATTCGTTATGTCATCGCCCCTGGAGTAAGCAACATTCTTGGGCCCTATTCCGGAAGCACCGGAGAAGCTGTTGCCATGGATTTCAGGTTTCTAGTGTCTCTGAGCATGCAGAGCAACCGGGACCTGAACCGCCACACACTGCCCACAACCGCCGCACCGCCTATCGCACCTCGGTGGCCTTGACCCTATTTGACGAGCTTTGACCACCAACCCATCTTCACTTTCCCCAATCAAATGCCCTCTCGGAACTCTAACCGGAGCTGCCTCGGTGAGCTCGCCAGAAATTGGCCTTGCACCTGAACAGACAAAATAATCAAATATAAGACGAACCCATGTTAGTTTTGGATTCAGAGGTTTGGGAATGGGTTGAGAAACCCAGATTGTTCATCATCTTCTTCTTCATTTTTTGTTTTTATTTTAATATTTAGTTTTAATATTTTGCTACAAAATGAATAAAACATCCAATCATTTGCTGCCACGTAAGCACTCTAATCGTCGTTAGTAACGCTGTTAACTTTTGGTGCAACGGAACTGACAGAACGGGGGTTCTGGGAGCACATTGTTACAATTTCGCGTTCAGAGAACAAATTGAAACTCGATGTCTGGTTCGGTGAGCATTTTGAGTATAAGCCTAAGTTTTATATGAACTCTAGGATTTTCCATCGACCTTGTATAATATATATTTGAAATTATTACTTGCCTTTTCTAATTTTCATGCCCGACATCATTGTATCAACATAGTAGAACTAGAAGTTCCCCACTAAACGGGACTTATACGTGTTTCTTAGAGAAGCAAAATTCGCCAGTGCTGTATGCTTAGCCTTGGCGGAGATCTAATAGGGGAAGGACTATACATTGCATAACGATTTCATTCTTTAGAAAACTCAAACCCGAAGCCACTAGACTATAATACTAATGACAAGGCCTGACTGCTTAAATAGAGGCTTTTTTAAGGGCTTTTTCGTTGGAGTTTCCTTACCTTGTAAAAGAGTCCCATATTTCTCTGAACCAAGTAGTTCTCATGAACTCAATTAGGCATAAATGTATCATCCAAGGCTGCCCACCAGACATGAACAATCAAGCCAAAGCCAGCCCCAAACATAGGCAAAGATTAAAATACAACGAAGATAACTGGGCGAATACAAAATTCCGGCCAAGGGATCCAAACTCAGTTCAGGACGCTGAGAATTTGAGGTACGATTTCAGATCAAAAGAAAAAGTTAAAAACAAAAAGGAAAATGAAAAACATCTTAACATAACATGAAGAAAAGAAATTATCAATCTATTAACAAGAAAAAATAAATTAGCGTTCCACAAATTATGTGTATTTTGGTATATGCTTTGACTACTTAAAGAAACTGCTTCAACTTCAATCATTGCTTGCGCTGAAAAATGTATTATTCTTCATGTAAACCTTTGATAATACATACTTTTCACTGCAACTCCCCGACGGGTGCTTCATTGAGCCACAGGAAGTGAATGAATTCGTACAGTTTTGCACTCACACTAACCTGCTTAGCATACAAGAAAATGTCGTTAAAATGCAGTAAGGGGATAACGAGAATAGTTTCGGCAAAAAAGTAGCAGTATCGGTTAATTCAGTTCACTAGTACCTTGTATGGCGTGGGGTTTAGTCTCCTCATGTGGTCAGGACGCATTTTTCTTATTTGTGTAATGCAATGCTCCCTGATGTCCTTTAATGGTGGCAGCTCTTCTCTATGTCCAGCTTCAATAAACAAAAATCAGAGTTTAAGACATTATAGAGACACCAAATAATAAAATTGTTTAGGCATTCATTTGAACGCTGTAGGTTCGAATACTGTTCTGTTTCCAAAGATGAACACTTTTACTGTGTACCTGGGTTCGCAGGCCAATAACATTTCATGAGTTCTTCAACATGCTGTGGCACCACATATGCTCTCTTTGATTCATTAAAGGGGTGACGACACAGGATTCTTTCTCCCACCTGCAAGTTGAAATATAACATAAAATGAAACCTTTCTGCTTCAATGCAGTGATCATCACATGAAATATGGCTTGGACAAAATCAAAAGGAGCAAGAAAAAGGTGTACAGTGAAATTATAAGCCATTAAGATACGCAGGATTGAGTGTTTTGGTCACTCTGTCAGTAGAATTGGATCAAATAAATGAGCTCAACTGAAAACCTCTATTCATAGAGTACAGTGTGAGGATGAAGCAGCTACAATACACATCTCATTAGATGCTCTTGAATATTACACTCTTTCATTTATCTGTGCTGTGTTTTTTGGTCCTTTAGAGTACAGGTGCCTTCAACTGCTTTCCAACTAATATGTGATTGTAGGAAGCTGAATTGAGTCGAGCTTTCTTGTTTAGTTTTGTATTTTGTCCCCCAGTTGCAAAAAAACATAAGAAATTCATGATCATATCTAGAATGTAGGAGGAAACTCAGATTGAAGAATGAAGTCCCATCATGATAACTAGTAATAATTCCCACAACAAAAAGGAGACATCATTTCCAGTAGTTTACTCTGCTTTCTGACGTAGCTAAGTTGACATGAAAATCAGAATACATTCCTAGCTTGGAAACTATTTGGAATAGCTAACCCAAATCATGCAAAATGTTTCTGTTTGCAAGCATGCGATTATGCACTACGGACATATGTATGAGAAAGACGACATTCAGTTACCATATAATCTTGAGACCATATGTGTGTAATTAATGCAGAGGCCAAGTTCACAAGATACCTTTGGAGGTGGTTCATTTTCCCCTGTCATTATGTCTACTAGGGGATAACCTTCTTTCCCATACAGTCTGTAACTCCGCTTTTTACAAGGAATGGATACCTAAAATAAGAACAGAAAATTATATTCTGAAAGAGAATGGTAACAGAAAATTGTTGACAGTAAGATCAAACCTTTGTAACATCTTCAGAAAGCTTAATCCGAGGCTGATTATTTATCTCAACAAGCTTGAAAACACACCCCAAAGCTGCTTGAGCATAGCAAGTAACTACATTGGTTCCAATTCCATATGAGTCAACTTCATGACCCTACACAATAATTATATTTATCTGATTAAGATTTTTGGGGTACAACAAATGCGTGTGTCCACTGGGTAATAAATCCCTATATCAACGGTACAGAATCAGCATTCAGATGCCTTGCACAGTTTTGAAGCCATAGCAAAAATACTTTATCAACAAAGCCCCATAAGTCAGAATCATTACCTGTTTGTTTAGAGCATCCAAAGTTTCCTCGTTGAGATCATTACTAGCTGTAATATTAGTCTTTCCAAACCCAGCTACCCCAAATTCTTTCTCAATGGTGTGGAAAATCTTTCGAGCCTCACTAGACAAATATGCTAGGTCACCTGAATCCAACCTAATTCCAGCTGCTTTGTACCTGGAGTAGCATCATCTAACCCCATTAATGAAAACTAAAAATATTTTGCTGATTGCTTATTAAATCAATCAAGTCAAGAGTCTTGAAGCTGCATGAACATAAGTAGGAAGACCTGAGAGCAGAAATGAATATGATGCAGCAAAGGTAATAATGAGATGAGCAAGGTTACTGTGCCTAATATAACCTTGAAAGACAAGGACAGCGTTTTATTTAACCTGTAGAACGGTAATCTTACCTACCAACAAACATCAACTTAAGCCTACAAAAGATAGTGAAAGCAGCCTACGGTCATTCAAACACTAAAAAAGGAAAACTTAAATAACTGAATAAAAGAATGGCCTCACAACATTAAAATTTGGAAGAAAACTTATTCATATTCAAATTAAAGAGCAAAGTTCATCAATGCTGATAATCACAAAAACCTTTCGAACATACCCTAAATCATTGAGTGCTAAAGCAACGGCACAATAATTAGGGATTCCACTCCTCATAACCTGGTAAATGAATGAAAGGCATGGTGTTAAAGATTCAATTCATCTACAGAGACAATAAAAGTATAAGTAAAACACAGCCACATCATCACGAAGTAACCTGCATAAAGTTACTTACATCATATGTGTCTACAAGTGCTAGAAAGTTATCAGGGAATGCCAAAGCATAAGATGTGAGTGCTGCTAGCTCACTTTGATTGGTCTCGCCAAAATTGACATTTAAGGATTTCGACCACTGCAAAGCACACACAAAAGAGTGTTTTCAAGGTTTGATTGAATTCATCTTAGATCTATTTCAAAAGCATAAAAAAATAAGTTTGCCAGTTCAAACAAAAGAAAAAGGTTGCAAGTAGATGTATAACAGCTAGCTCGAGGCAGAAAAAGAAATTAGAACCCATGAAAAATGCAAAACAGACAATTGAGGAATATAATAATAGTAATAATAAAGGCATATGAAATTTATATACAGAATAAAACCAAACACCTGAATCTTGCTTAACCAAGTCTGGACCAGGCTAACAAAATCCGCACAAGTACTCCGGCCATCACTGCTACGAAGTGATTTATCTATAATCTCATCAGGGCTCTGAAAATCAATAACAGCATTAACTTCACACACAGAGGCACAAAAATCACGATGAAGGCAATGCAACGCTCATAGCATAATAGTCCAATGTCATAGAACAAGGGCTGGACACTACACAATCTAAAAAGGATTCATGACATATCACAATTGTAATATCTCTTATCAGATAAAATCCAATAACATTATGGCTCGAGTGTTTTTATCTCAGACAACAATCAATAAAAAATTCTAATTCTAATATTTCCAATTGAAAACAGTGTTCTGAATAGAAGAAATTTATCTCAGAAGATGAAAACCCTTACAATATGCTGGTATTTTAATAGTTATAAACCGTATAATAGAATTACTGGTTTAACTATTATTTAGTTGTAGATAACGGAAAAAATAATAATCCTATTTTAGGATTAGGGGTTATGCACAATGGATCCCAACTCGGTGGTAGTATGTGGATTAATCACCAGGGTACCCCACAGGGACAACATAAAGAATAGATCTCAAGTCTTTATGCATTTGAAATTGCTCTTTCTAACTCCCCAATAAGGTTGCAAAAGTTACATACCATAAATGAGCTCACAAAAGCATGAGAATGCGTCCCACGAAGTGGTATTCCAAATATCTTCCCAGCTGCAACATTACTGCCAAAACATAATATAGAGATAGATAAGTTACTCCAGCTGTTTGCTCAAAACAACAAAATGGCCGCTGACACATGTAACAAGTGTCAAAGGGAAAGAACGGTCTCAACTCAAGGGAGCTTTTTCATAATATTCCTTCTTCATATACCATGGTTGATAAACAAGTTATAAACCAAATGAAAATTTTCAAATTGTCCAATATCCGAAATATGTGAAATTGATTTCATGATGTATACTGTAATAAAATGGTTCGAAAAGGTTACAATAATTAAAAGTGTTGTGGAATGAAAACCATAATGCTAACATGCTGCAGCTTCAATAGACATTACCTTGTTGCATGAAATCCACCCATGTAGCAGTACTTTGATGCCCCTATCCCACCATCAGGTCCCTTAATAGTAAAACAAAGACATCTTTGTTACGAACACAATTCCAGCTAAAAATTCAAAATGTGAAAAACCTGAGCATGTGAGAGTCCAAGCTCATGTCGGATACCTGAGCCCGCCGAAGCCCAAATTCAAGTAGCATTTTAGATTCCCCAGCAACAAAACGATGCCTTGCAGCATTTGTGGTAACCAATGATGCATAATTAATAAGATTCAAGAATGGGGTTTCCAGCAACTGAACAACCTGAAACAAGAAAGCAAATGTAAATTAGAACAGATGATTTAACGCGTGGATAAACCACAACAATTAACAATAACAACAAAGTAGTTTAGTCGTTCTCACAGCAATTGGCCCTTCAACTCTTAGCAGGGGAACCTTTGGAAAAACAACTGAGCCCTCAGGGATGGCACAGACTTCAACTCCTGTACAGTCCACTCCTCTAAGGTAATCAAAAAATCCCTCCTATAGTTCATCATCATAGCAATTCAATCATTCAACCAATCGACACACATGCAAAATCACATTTTGAAACTACAACAAGCGGTAAAGTTACAGCGAAAGTTTGAGAATTGGGCTTACCTCACATGTAGGAGACAAAGATTGACGAACGAAAGCGATTTCATCTTCACTGAATTTGAAATTGGCAATTAATCTAGTGCATTCTTCTAAACCAGCAAAGATTGTGTATTCACCGCCAAACGGGTTCTTACGGAAATATAAATCAAACCTGCACATATTTTCACATAAAAAATTCATTCATACAACTACCCTCAACAACGTAAAACTCTGCTTGGTTCCTGAGAAAGTTCAGAACTCTCTCAGATACCAAACACAGCCATCAAAGTAACAACGCACAGAGAGAGAAATAGAAGACTGACACGGCTTGTTCGTTATGCTTCCCGGCTTTCCAGTAAGCGTAGGCCATGGTGAACTGGTAGAGATCCGTAAGCAGAGGCGTAACCATTGGATTGGTGGGTCCTGCCAGAACCCGGCCCGGAAGCTCCCCAATCGGCCCGTTCGATTTCGCCGCCATTTCTTGAGCCTCCCAATTGGTTATTTTTTCTCGTCCTCCTTCTCGGCTTAGCTATACAGCCCAGTGTATATGTATATGTATATATGCAAGTATATGTATATGTATATATGCAAGTATATGTATATATGCAAATATATGTATATATGCAAATATATATAAATATGGAGTGTGTGATTCTGAGGAGAATCGAAATTGATTGAACTTGCGGCTCACGATAACTCGTCAAAGAGAGAGAGACCGTTAAAACCGAAGAAGACGAAGAAGACAAAGAAGACGACGATGCGTTTGGTTCATTTCATGGAAAAAGCCGGTGACGAGAGGGAGGGAGAGCGAGAAAAATGGCATCTAATTCCGATTCCAATGCCCTTGATGACGTGTCGATTTTGTCCCACGATGGACCGCTTTTTATATCAAGCATATATATTTGTTCATATTCAAAAATTCCAATTTCTTTTTCTTTTAATTAAGGCTTAAATTTCCTTTCACTAAAAAGGCTCAAACTTCCTTTTTGATCCTCAAATTTTCAATTTGTTACTTTTTATTTGATGATTGGGTTTTGATTTGTTTATAATTTTGATGTTTTCTAACCAATTTAGGCAATAATGTGCATATATGGCGATGTATAAAAGAGTTTCTTTGTTAAGCGAGTTTGTGTATGTATGTTATTTTATAAGTTGTGGGCTCTATTCGTATAAGATCATACCAAAATTCAATGTTACATTTGGCAAAAAATAGAAAGAAATATTTGGCCGATTTAATTCTTCAACTTCGTATTTTGAAAACAAAAAAATCTTCAATTTTGTATCTCACTTTTAGTTTCGACAATAAGCTTTTATCAAATTTAATTATTTTTTCTTTAAATTATCATAAATTGACAATTTCCCTATACAATTACATTTTGTAAACATTTTTGTTAAAAATGTCACATTTTAAAAGCATAAAAAGAACTCAATAAAAATAACAAATACTTTGTCAATTTACCTTTAATTAGAAGGTAAATTGACCCAAAAAAAATTGTTACGTATAATAAACCACAAATTATTAAAAGCGAAGATTTTTGGAATAAATATAAGTTATCCATTTATTTTAGTTCAATTTGTTATTATTTGTTTGAGTTGGAAGGCTACATTTATGACAAATTGCTTTCTAATAATTATTTCCCTCCCTTTTCTCTAGATAGGAACTTTAAAAGGATTATAAATTTCAATAATAAAAAAGATTGATATGCTTGAGTAACATATATTTGTCGATTCCCCATAAGTGGTAAATATTATGATTATGATCAGATGCAGGACCAGCCCTGAGGATAATCCGGTGAAGCGGCCACCTCGTACCCCCACCTCGAGAAAACCCCGAAATTTTTTTTTGTACATATACTTGATATGTAACTTTGTTATATAAAATAGTAACGAATTCTTACCCAGACGAGTTCCCTCTTATGCAGTTTTTTGCCGTACTTGTTTTTTTTTCTTTATAATTTCCCCCCTGATTTTCTATTTTTTTTTTGTTAGATTGTTTATCCTTACAATGTTTTTCAGTTTTTTTTTTAATATTTTGTTTTCTCTTTTATAATTACCTATTTGATGACAATAATTTAGTAATTATTTTTTATTATAATTTTAATTTGTAAGAATTTTAGTATAAACAATAGTTTTTATAGTCTTGGCAAAAAACATATATAAATATATATATCAACATATGATATTTTGAGAATTGATGAATTGTTGGGCTCCATTTTAGAGATTCGTCTTGGATCTCCAAAATTTCAAGATCGGCCCTGATAAGAGATGCATTGAAACACGTGTTTAAGCCTTTTTAACCTCTAAAAAGATAAACTGCAGTAGTTTGCCACTAGCCGGTCCTTTTAAAAAAAAAAGAGTAACATTTTTGTCAAAAATTAGAATCTAATTTGTGCCCTTCTTACTCCTTTTCTTTTCCAATTCATCATCTATAAGACGTAGTTGTATCTTTGGACCAGGACTAGAAAAAAGTAAAAGTAGAGGAAAACAAATGCATTTGGTGAAAAGTGACCCATTTGACCCTCCGTTGGAAATTCAAAAATTCGGACTTAGAGGTAGAAGAAATTAAACACGCAACCTTATATCTAGAGATAGTCTATATCCTTTTCTTTACTAGTGCCACTTTATTAATAAAGGGCATTTTACTCAAGATGCCCTTGAATTTTAATTTTAGTCTCAAAATGGACTATCAACTAGATTTTGTCCCAATATGCCCACTTGAAATCCCCTTTTCGTTTCAAGTTGCCCATTTTCTGTCAAGTATCCTAACTTACCATTAAATTCAAAGGCAAAATGGTCAATTTGTAAAACTAAGAATCCAAGCTTCCGTACGACACCGTTTTCTTCTCCATCTTCCTCGACTCTAACCTCCTCTAACACTAATCCTTTATGCAATTGGAAAAATTGTGGATATTTACATGCAGATTATGGAATGTTGTGTGCCAACACCTCTCTTGTGCACCTTCTAAGAGCAAATAACCAAATTTTCAATTTTATATATGGACACATCTACATCATCTGGCTTTCCCAAGTGCAATACTCCACTTTCTTTTCCACCCCCAGAACTTCCATCTAAAAGAAAATGGAATATTAAAGCCACTGCAGTAACAATAAAGTAAAAAGGAGAAAAGAAAAACAGCATAACACTCTGTCTGTGCCACATACCCTCATTCAAATCAACATTTAAAGGAATTGAGACGCAGATGATCGAGTTGGTGAAGAGAGGGTAAGGGGTGTTGGTCTTGGGGTTGGGAACCATGATCGTGGAAATATCCACAATTTTTCCAATTACAGAAAGGATTAGTGGTAGAGGAGATTAGAGTCGAGGAAGATGGAGAAGAAAACAATGTCGTACGGGAACTTGGATTCTTAGTTGTACAAATTGACCATTTTGCCCTTGAAATTAATGGTAAGTTAGGATACTTGACAGAAAAAATGCAACTTGAAACGAAAAGGGAATTTCAGGAGGCATCTTAGGACATCTTGAGTAAAAAACTTTAATAAAGACCTACTACGTAATTTTATTTGATAAAATTTTAGACAAACGCAATTATAAACCTCAAGTGTTCATTTTTTAATATTTTACGTATAAAAAATAAAAAACAAAAAACAAAACAATGAATGTTTATTAAGCCATTCTAAACACGCCAAACATAGTTTGGTTTCTTTATTTTTCTTTGGCTTCTTCTGTTTGATTTCATGTGTATATGCCTAACAGCAAAAGACATAGACCAAACATAAATTATTCTTCCAATGACTAGACACCTCCCCTACTTATTTTCAAATGTGTTTCAATTCGTTTTATTTTCAGTTTTGTAAATTAAAAACAAAACTTTTCTGTCACTCGTCACACTCTTACATAGTGATTCAATATGCCTTCGAAAAGTTAAGTAACACTAACATCAGAGTAATAAATAATAGGGGAATTGTCTAAAATCCCCCCTTTGCCCAAAAATTATCCCAAAATTTCTCCTTTTTTTTTGCAACCAAAATAAGAAATTAAAAAGCGATATTTGCATTTTTGACTCAATCTATATATACTCTCAAAAGACTAATTTATAATTTCTCATTTCTCTCTCTCTCTCCTCTCCTCTCTTCTCTCTGCCTTCTCTCTTCTTTTTTTCTACAAAGAAGGAAGACATGTGATGAAGATGATGAAGGTGAAGATGAAGAACTCCAGATGAAGATGATGAGGAAGGTTGCGTCTTTTTCTTTTGCCTTTGCATCCTCTTTTTTCTATTCTCTGTTCATCTTCATGTTTATGTTCATGGGTTTATGAGTTTCATGTTCATGTTCATCTTCTTCTTCATCTGGAGATCTACATCTTCATCTGGGTTTCTAGGTTTCCCAATAGTTATCGATTAGTTCCCACTTATATACCAATTAGCTACCACTTAGTTACATAACTAAAAACCCATGAACATGAAGATGATGATGAACAGAAAAGAGAAAAAAAATGATGCAGATGAAAAGGAAGAAGACGTAACCTTCCCCATCATCTTCATCTGGAGTTCTTCATCTTCATTAGATCTTCATCATCTTCATTATCTTCATCACATGTCTTCCTTCTTTGTAGAAAAGAAGAAGAGAGAGGACAGAGAGAAGAGGAGAGAGAGATAGAGAAATGAGAAATTGCAAATTAATCCTTGGATGGTATATATAAGTTGGGCCAAAAATACAAATATCGCTTTTAATTTATTGTTTTAGGTTATGATAATGGAATGAGAGGGATTTTGGGATAGTTTTTGGGCAAAGTGGGGATTTTGGACAATTCCCCTAAATAAGAATCAGACTTTCATATATAATTCACAAATATCAAACATGAGGATCCAATTTGCAGATGAAAAAGGGCCACAAAACAAAGGGAAACATAGAGTTGTACATGTCTCATCAGATTCATCCCCATCCTTCTACCATTTCTCTAGCAATCAACAATTACAGGTCAGCTTTGAGACGTGCCGAACAATTCGACCACGAAACCGAAGCTACTTCAAACAATTTGCAGAATTATAAAAGCTGTTACAAGTTGTTGCAGCGCCAAATCCAAAATGTTGGAACAATCATCATCGTCTGAGCCTTGTTTCGGTCTTGATGTGATCATTTCGTTCTTGATATACATTAGTTTGTTGACGCTGCAATGTCATGTCCTCCTCCCTGTAGATTTCCTTTACATAACAATAATGCGAAAAGGAGATTAATATTGTTTTGTTTCTTTTGGATTTCAGTTATGAACGATACAGTGAGTGGCAGTGGATATACCTCAGATGAGGGTTGCATATGAAAGGGTCCGAAGTGAGCTTGAATTGACGAGTCCAACCCAAACCCGGGTTCTGAATTGACAACGTTTGACATGTCGGGTACATATGCAGCATTGCAATTGTTGGCTAAAGTGAACAAATTTTGCTTTGAGGATTCCTGGTTCATATGCAGTGTGCCTGCCATGTCTACATGCTGAGGTACATTTTCGTCACCGAGGTCCATTCTGAGCTGGGAGAGCTGGACCGGTTGCAGCGTTCCCGGTAGGCACATTGGATGCAGACTTATCCCATTTCTCATTGATAGCATCTGAAATGAAACTCACAATGTGAGCCAATCAAAACCAAACTGACAAAGTGACTCAAATCTCAATGAGCTTATACTATGCAAATCATATTGTAATTGCTTTTTCTATATCTCTTTCTCGATTTCATGATTCAACCAGCAACAAGGGTCTTTGAGGAGATCTTGGATTATGGATCGGGATAGTGCGAAATTGAATTGATGATACAATGTCTAGGCTCAACTAAGAAGTACCAAAACTAGCATGATGAATGAGACTATGAAGAGCACTTGAAGCTGTTCAATTTAAACTAAGATGCAAAAATTAGAAGGCTACATACTTGTACTTGGAGCTGAAGCTGCTTGAGGTACTCAATAGCTTCATCGAGCATTGAAGCCTTATCCGTCTGCAAAATCAAGAACACGAATCATTCTATCAGTTCAAAATGAACCCTACAAACAAAACGAAAGATCAAGAATCTCGGTTTATGTTTGCTTTACCTTGTTAGAATTTGGGATGAGATTTTGCAATGCCTTCATTTTCTCATTTATCCTACTCCTCCTCCTCTGCCCAAAACAAAAAGTTCCCAACACATCAAAAACCTGAAAGCAATCTGATTTGAATTTCTCATGAAAACAGAAAAAACAAACATCAGAAATTTTCAATCACATAACTTTGAACTACAAGACAACCTTTTCAGACATGTTGTGAACTTCTGCAGCTCTGCTTCTCTTTGAAGAACTCCGACCACCCCCCGGTTTTGCTGCCGCCGCCTCTTCTACCAAAGCTTCAAGACCCTCCTATAATTGAAAATTCCTCAACATATTCAACTTACAAAAAATTGGCATTACCAAAAATAAAAATTGAGATTTTATGACTATGTTTTCAATTTCATCTCATTAGAGTCAAAATAGTGTCGCTTCAATTTTAACCAAGCAAATGCAAATGCTCCATAAACTTTGGAAAAGGCTTGATGATACTCTAATTTTCTTCTACTTTCTAGACAATTTCTCAGCAACCAAACAGACCAATACAAAAAAATCGAAACTTTAGATTTTGATCTATCTTTTTTAACTAAACCTTATTATTTCAGTCAAAATAGACTTGGAAAAAGGTTTGATGATCTGATACGCTAATTTTCTTCTCCTTCCTCAACAATTTCTTAGCAACCAAACGGATCATTAAATAAAAATCAAAACTTGAGCTTCTATTTCTATCTTGTTTTTTAACTACACCTTGTTATTTCAGTCAAAATAAGCATTGGAAAAGGTCCCATGATGCTTCCAATTTTCTTCTACACTCTCAACAATTTCCCACTAACCAAACACACTTTAAAAAAGAAAAAAAAACCAAAAATGTTCAAAACTCCAAGTCTTGAAACAGTAACAGTACCTCGCTTTCACAGTCATACTCGTCGGCTTCATTCTCACTCGCTCCGAACGAGGAGGATGACGCATTGAGGTTCCCGGCCGAGACAAGTGCGGCGGCGGAAGAATCAACGGCCTTGATCCCGTCCCCTCCTAATGTGGAGTGGCATGGATGGCTGAGATGATGATCAGGCAGAGTAGCAACGGACGGCGAGGATGAAAACAAAAACTGCGGGGCCTTCCCGGTGTGGGTCAGAGAATTGGAGGAACGGACCAAAATCTGCTGGAGAAAAACAGAGATTTCGTCGGACGTCGAATGAAGCTGCTGCTGTTGGGAAGCTGAAGCTGAAACTGAAGCTGAAACTGAAACTGAAGCTGAAACTGAAACTGAAACTGAAGGTGAAGAAGAACATGTTCCATTTCTGTAGAAATTATCATATGTGTCGTCGCCCATGACTGTCTGAGATTTTTTCCTCTCTCCGCTGCTGCCTCTTTTTGCTTCGTGTGATGTTGTTTTGAGGCTTTTGGGTTTGTGAGAGTGACGATTCTGTTTTGGCTTTTAATTTGGATTTCGACGATTTGTTGCGTCTCGGAGTTTGGCAGAGTGGGCGGGTTTCACTTTGTCTGTAGATTAAAATTAAAATCAAAATGATAAAGATGACTATAAATTTTTTTATTTTACGCTACTGGAACCAGTGAAATCCCATATAACGTAAGTTTATAGTACTAAGGACATGTTTACTTATTAGTAATAGAAATAAAATTAAAGGTAATTATTTTTATTATTTACTTCTCTTATATTTACTTGTAACTAGGTAATCATTACCCATTCAAAATAGATAATTTCATTATCCATTTTTAGGTAATCTCATTAACTAGGGGACGGGTGTTAATGATTCCCAATACCTATTTTCATTTTTTTAATTTACGAAAGTAACCTACAATTCTACAATAATTCCAAATATCCAACCCAATATTAAACGGAAAAAAACTAAGAACATAGTTTACAAGTATTAATTACAATAATTCTAACTAGTAATGATGTTTTCATGTGAATAAATCCTCATTTTCCTAGCCAACTCATTCAACAACTAAAAACATGATTCATAATATTTATCAACGAGTTATATATTGTTAAAAAAAAAACCAATCGGGTATATTTTCTCATATTTTATTAGTGAATAATCACAACAAGATATATGACATTTTGAATTTGTTATTAATTGGCTATGTAAGGTTCTACCTTGATCTTAAATAAACCAAAATAAAGAAAATATAATATAAATATATATATATATATATTTATGTGTGTGTGCAATGACATTTTAGTAATCAAGTTAGTTTTTGTTCCGATTCACAAAAGTTAGTAAACAATAACAATGAAAATTAATCTCATTACTGTTTTGATTATATATATTTAGTAAACAATTCAATGGGAATGATTTCTCACTTTTCCGATTACCTAGTTCTCTGATTGCTTATTTCTCGCATTACCCACTTTCTCATTCCTGGTAAGTAAATATGTCCTAAGTGGCTAAAGTTTTATGATAAATGATAACGGCAAAAGTGAATGTATTTACGTGAATTTGCTATCATTTGTTATAGAACATGATAGAATAACAAGTTTACATAAGCTTTTTCATTTTTCTAGTCATTGGAAGAGCAATCCAATGTGGGAATTTGAAGGGCTCCCTAAGGAGGATGTGCTCAGTTTTTCATGATTAATTGTCTACTTTTTCGTATGCAAGTATATGTAATGATCAGACCGGTTGGTTTCTTAAAACATAATGTAGAGACTATATATACACAAAATCAATTAAATTAGAGATCGTTTATTAGTCTTTGTACATCAAAATAATCAACGATTTTGATAATAGTTGAGATATTTATATTAAACCATCAATTGGATTGACACATATGAAATAGTAAACCATCTGTAATGATTGTTCGCATAGATGAATGGTATACACTATGGTGTTTTAAAGTGAATCTAGTTATCATATTTGGACATATAAAATTCGATAATTAATTATTAGGGGAATAAATACATCCGTCATTCTAGATAATGAATAAAAATAAACAAATTAGATAATGAATAAATTAAATAGAGGGAAAGTTGATGGTGGTTTTAAAATATGAGAAAAGAGTGTAGCAGTCGCACTCACCATTGCACGTGAGGGACACTAGCTACGGACTATGCTAATTAAACATGTTGCATACCTCTGACTTCTGCCTCTTCCCTGCCTAATCCGTACTCTTTTAGATATTTTTATCCTTTTTTAATTTTAAAAATTATATTAGTCGATTAATATGTTTTTTAAATGTGAGATAAGCTTCAGTCTCGAATGTTTTTTCAAAATTTTAAATTTGAATCGTAATAACATTATTGACTAAAAACTTATGTTCATCTTCTAATAGGTGCATCAAATTTCGATAAAATTCCCCGATGAATTAACAGGTCTAGAACATATGTATGACTGTACATTTTATCACCTCATATTAGTGATACTCAAAGAAACCATTAATTGAAAATAAACGATTGAATATGTACCAAAAAAGAATTTGGATGCAATTGCATTCGTAGGCCCTAACATGATCCGTGCTCGTGTTCGTTCGTTAAATATTTTAGTCCTTATATCCAAAAAATTATTCAATAAAACAGTTCACTACATAAATATATCTAATTATACATACTTCATTTTCTCTTGCAAAATTTTAATTGAAGGCCTTTTTCTAAGCTTAAAAACTTGTAAATTTAAGTTTGATAGGAACCTAATTACTTCATCATCAATTTTCATATTATATTGGGATTTTTTTGGCTCACAAGGTGTTGAAAAATAGAGAAGAGAAGATGAAAGTACAAATCTACCCTAGCCTCCTAGGGGCACAACAATCCATGTCAGTGATATGTTATGTTTTCTTTAGCAATTGCCACCTATGAAAGAGCCAAACCTACATTCAAGTCTACAATTTAATCTTTTGCACACTCGAAATTTTATGTTTAAATTATTATTTCTTAATATTTATTAGACTTTAGAGTAAATGTTTGAAATTTAGTGTTTAAATTATCATTTCTTAATATTTACTTGACTTTAGAGTAAATGTGCTAATTACTCTATAATTAATTATTAAATATTTGGTATGTAGATGTGATAATATGAACTTTTAATTTCTTAAAAAAATATGTAAATATGATCTCTAGAAAAAATTAACTCAATTGGAAATTATTTGGTCGTCCGTATGTATTAAAAACAATGGATAATTTCACCAACAATTTAGGTATATATGGTGAACCGTCAATTTAATCGATATATATCGATTACTAAATCAACGCTAATTTATTTGAATTTTTTTCCTGAAATGATTTTTACTTTATTTTTTAAAGAAATTAACTATTTTGATTGTTATATTTGAATAAGAAACTTTCGCTAACCAATTAAAATGAAATGAGCACATCCACTCTAAAATGGATTCAAGCAATACTCTTTCGTATATATAATGTGTTATTAATATTTACTAATAAAGATTTAAACTAAGGCTAATGTAGCAATTAAACAATAATAATCGGTAGCAATTCAGTTTTTATATTAGGAATTAATTTTCACATTTCATTTTGTCATTGTTCACTCTTTATTTTCATTTAACAGTTGCATGGATTAAATCAAAATATATTCAACGGACAAAAACAAAAAATGGAGAAACTTAAAATTTGTGTATTATTTTAAGCCGAAAACATCCATTATTATTAGGACTGCATTATAGTTTTAATTTTTAATTTTTAATTTTCTGCGTGAATATAATTGTTTGGTAGGTAATTAATTAACAAGTTGGTCAGAGGATCAGACCACTCACATCTATGTCTCTGTCATGTCCGAGCCGACGTCACCTTAACCGACACAAAATAATGTAAGCAAACTATTTATCAATATCTTTTGTTCTTTGGCTTTCCTTTATCAAGCGTACGTGGCAACTGTCTATTGGGTTAAATGATATCGTACCCTACCCTGTACTACTACCCTACATGATGGACGACCAGAGTATCCGTGTCCCCATCAATGGACGTCACACACGTCGGATCAACAACCTTACACGCCAAAGCAATTGCCACACTCTATCTTTTTCTGGGCCTAGGTGTTTGGATTTAGACGTGTCAAGAAGCTAAGGGGTGATAAGATGATTAAGCCTCCGAGATCTGTACCATGATCCGATGGTCAGAGATCGCTTTCCGGGACAAATAAGTCGGCCACTGGAGTCGAGATCTCTAAACCAATAAGGAATAAACTCCTCCCAATGTTAAACTAAAGCTTTTTAATCCCAATGTAGCTCGAATCGTGTAATAAATATCGTTTAATCACATAAATCGTGAATTCTCTCACTCAGCTAATTTTGTACACTAAATTTTCTTTTTTGGCTCCAAATTTCGTTTGAAAACATGAATTTGGATTTAAAATCCCTTCATTTCAAATTTCATTGTTTGACAAACTAATTATTTTGTGAGGATTTGAAATCCCTTAATTTGAAATCCATTGTTTGACAAAATATTATTTGTAAGGATTTGAATTAAGAATTTCAAATAAGCAATTTCACTACACAAATTAAAAATAATATTAATTATAATCCATCCAACTGTCAATTTCATCACCAAAACCATATTAAACCATACAAGCGTCAACATTGTTGTTGGCTAATTCTTTCTTACAACTACAAATAAGCAATTTCACTGCACAAATTAAAAAAAATATTAATTATCATGCGTATGCTCTTCATCATCTTCTTCGTATTGTTTCTCTTCTAGATAGATCATTTTATCATATTTTTTTTATTTGAGTTTCCTGCAAACATGGAAAACAGTGAAATGACATCATAATCTATCTTAATCGTTTGTTGCCATTTCTCATCCTACACAAATTAAAAAAAAGTTAACTATATGGACACCAGAGTTCTCTTCTACTTATTTGAGGAAAACTTAAAGAACTCCCAGGTTTTTCTCCTATATCCTTTATTAAACAACAAGAACTTCCATAACCTAAACAATAGATGAAATGTCACTGGGTGCATCATTGGGAAAGATTCTCTCAATCTTGTTTTCCTCCCTGCCTTCATAACCTCCAAATCCAAAACTACCATTAGATGCTTGGACTTGTACTTTGCGACCTGCAAATCTTGATATCTCTCTATCTGACTATAAATAAGTTAGGCAATGTATTACTCATAACATACTACAAACAAACAAATGATAAGATCTTATGGATCAAATAATGAAGGTCAACAATATTGTCTTCACAAGTATTACAAGAAGTAGAATCATGGAAACCAATTGAAACTAGTTATAAGACGCAAATTAAATACACAACATTTGTTACAAATTACGTTGTATGCATTTGGAACGACAGTTTTCATGCAAATGCAGCAACTTTCAAAGTACCATTTGCACCTGCCGTTTTAACTGAAGCAATTCAAGTCCACTACGACCACTAACTGAAGAAATCAGCCCCCCTAGACTTTATTCTCACACACTCTAACTATACAAAAAAATGGTTAGATTTACTATGATTCTCCCAACGTAGATGGCACAATTCGCACACGGATCAATCTCAATTTACAAAAATTAGACTATTGCCACTATTCCATACATCTTTCAGAAACACATAGAGAATAAAGGGTCATAGCAAGGTTAGACAAACCAACAAGTGCAAACATTCTGAATTCCTAGGAACCAATATCAACGCTTTTGAGGTTTGGAATAAAGTCATAAACAAAAGGGTTCTTGTTGTGAAGACAAAACAAGACCCACAAGGCAATTATGAAATGTAACGACCCGGAAATTTAATTATTGCATTTTCGTAAATTATTTTGCAAAAAGACAAATTTATCCTTATTTGTTAAGGGGCGTGAAAGTCAAATTTTGTTTCGAGACACTCTGCGCTATGTTTCGAGTACCATTGCGTAGGGCTCGAACTCACGAGTTCGTAGACAGGCGGCACGCGAAAAATGGAGACCCGGTGAGATCGTTACGAGTCTAGAAGCTTCAGGGGCATTTTGGTAATTTGGCAGGGTAGATATTTATTTTTATCTCCCCCCCCCCAAACTGATCTGATCTAGATCATCCCCTCACTCTCTTTCATGCCCGGTCCCTCCCCCGTGTGACCCAAAACTCATAACCCATGAAATGGAACTTCAATCCAAGGTCGAGTCTCCCTTTCTAGTTCCCTTTAATCGAAACCTCCTCCCTCCCACGATCACGGACGTACCAACCATCAGAGGAGGCAACCACGGGAGACACCGGACCGAGGGAAAGAAAAACTAGAACTTCCGATCAATTTTTCGGCTAGTACAGGTATGGGTTTGGTGTTTTGAGGTCAAATTTAAATTCTTGGGTTCGAGTAGATAGATTTAGACGTAAAATTTGTGAAAAATGGTTGAGTTTTCAAGAAGTTAGGAAAACTCAAGGTCGGCCGGAAATGGTGGATTCCGGCGACTGCGACAGTGACGGCGGCAGCGGCGCGACCGTCTTCTCCGGCGAGTCACCGAAGAGACTCCGGTGATGCCGCCGTCTTCTTCGGCAAACTCCGGCGACTGGTTTGGTTGGTGGTTGATGACATAAGCCGTCAGTTGATCGTTGAGTTAATTGACGCCGTCAAGGGTTTGACGGAATATGCTGACGGTGTTAGCATATTTCATCAAAGGTTAACGGAGTTGATGGAACCCTAACGCTGTCAAGGTTGACGGAATATGCCGATTCTGTCAGGGTTGACAAAATATTCTACCGTGAACTGTGCCGGTGCGTGGGGGGGGGGGGGGGGGGGGGGCGTGAGGGTGCGTGGCGCGTGGTTCGGCCTTCCACCGGTGCATGAGGCTATTTTTCGACCCACGTTGCTGCTTGGCAAGGGTTTTGGGATGTTCCATATCGGATTTTGATGGTTTTGAGGCCATAGGAGTTCGTTTAGAGCCCCGTTTGAGTAATCCCAGCGGTAGTGGTTGACTAACGTAGCGGGTTTTGACTCGGGATGTCAGGGGAGCTGGGATGTGCTTATATCAAAGGGTATCTCGGGGCTGGGGTTTCCCGGAGTCTGTACTTTGGATGTACTAGGAACGGACTAGGTTTTCGGGATAGCGGGGCATGCATACTTCTAGGTATTAGGTAATACCACGGGATTCTCCGATGATTGGCGTGGAGGGTGTCTTTCTCTACTACATTGTTATGGCGTTAGAGGGTATGTCTACGCTAGATCGTAGAGGGGTTCTCCAATGTTGGCATTCGAGGGATCTTTCTTCGCCATATCGTTGAGGTCTGAGGCATCTTAGGAGGAGCAGGTTATCGAGTTACCACTCGGGGTGCTCAGGAGGAGCAGGTTATCGAGTTATCACTCGGGGTGTTCAAGATGAGCAGGTTATCGAGTTACCACTCGGGGTGCTCAGGAGGAGCAGGTTATCGAGTTACCACTCGGGGTGCTCAGGAGGAACATGTTATCGGGTTCCTACTTGGAGTGCTCAGGAGGAGCAGGTTATCGAGTTTCCACTCGGGGTGCTCAGGATGAGCAGGGTCGTCGAATTACCACTCAGGGGCTCAAGATGAGCCGGGATATCGAGTATGACTCGAAGTAAGTCAGTGCGACTCAATTCAACCAAGTATGGTACCTTCGTCATCCAGGTCAGTGGGTTAGTGTGGGCGGTGACCCAGATGGACGAGTTATTGACGGGTCACAAGAGGCTGACAAGTTGTGCTATTATAGTAGAGGTTTCAGCAGTGGTTGATCTACTGTCATTTGCTATAAGAGCTTGTTAACAGCTATCCTGCGTCTGATAGGTAGGTGTAGTCAATAAGTACATAGAAGGTTCTGTCGGAACCCCTGTAAGGTTTATTTAATATTTTTATGGTTAAAGGATATTCCTGATATTAAATTTTGTGGAAAATTGTTGTCAGACTCACAGATTTCGAGGCGAAATTCAGAAAGGGTCCTTACATGAAAGATTATTCAACCTTGGTGGTGCCTCATATTTTACCACAATGATGTCAAGCTGACAAGATTGATTAGAAACTAAACAAAATGTTACTCTGGTTATCCATGGCAATCCCACCAACTGTTTCTTTCCAATGGTTTATGGAGAATTTAGCAGGAGGCGGCAACCAAGAGGTACAAGGGGCAGGAGGGGACGCAGAACTTAGTCTAGTTCGTATTTAGTCAAGTATTATGTATGTATGTAATGGTTCATAAGGCTTTCGAGACCAACATCGGATTGTTCTGTTGTCTGTTATTGGAGGCATGATGTGCACTATGTTGTGGTACCATCTTTATTAAGTGCATAAAATCTTTAGTTGTTTTCTGTTGTTGAGATTTTCTTGAGTAAATCTTAGATAAAAGGAAAGGTGAATATTTTGATATTTTATATATTTGGTAGGAAAATAGATAAAAAAGAGGGTAACTAATGATTTTATTAATAATAAGCTAGAATTAATCTCTCATTCTTCCGGACTTCATCACTATCATCTTGCTCTGTAATTATGCTTCTCCTAATCGATTTTCATTGAATTAAAATTTGGCATAAACTTCTCCTTTAGTTGTGTTTGTGGTCTGCTACTTGATTTGTTGTTAAAAGACTGAAAGAAAAACAATAAGACATGGATAACCCTAATTTTACGTTCACTTTGGCATTTTAACGAACACCATGTAGGCATAAAACTTACATATCAGAGATGACGAACACCATAAATTTCAGAATGCATAGATACACACAAAAAAATTATAATTTTAGTTACACAAGAGTGTACACAATGCAATCACAAATTTCCAATTAGAAAAAGATGACAAGATCAAAACAATGGAAAATTTTAGAATGCATGATAAGCACACAAAAATGGTTTTGATTGGATCACGTACAATTTTAATGGAAAGAACTCTGAGCGATAAAAACGATATATAACTTACATATTGAATTTAATCAATGATGAACTGATCGACTTGACTGAGAGTGATGGCGAATTGTAAAAAAGCTAATTTCTAATTAGAGTGATCTGGTACTGAACTTGCAGGTTGCCATTCTCAAGAATCCAACCCATTGCACATGACCACCTGAGACTCTCACCAAGTCATTAGACAATGGCTCAGAGAACATAGAAGACAGAGATGAAGGCCAATGATGGAGTTTTCGTGAATACTAAACACAGAAATACGGAAGAACGAAGGCTAGGGAGTAGGGATTTATCAAATGACTACTTCTAAAAAGGATTTGAAATCCCCTCATTTTAGGGTTTGAAATCCCTATGGATTTGGCCCAAATTCAAATCCCTTCATTTAAATTTTTATCCAAACAACCAAATTTGAATTTGGAGGCCCAAATCCAAATCCAAATCCAAATCCACATCTATCCAAATGGGCCCTAACTGTGTTCTAAATTGAGCGCAAATTGAAAAAACTTCATCACAGTTCTTAGGGTTAAGTGTCGAATCGTGCAATAAGTCTCGTTTAATCACATAAATCGTGAATCCTCCCACTTTGCTAATTTCGTACATTGGATTGTCTTACTTTGCCCCAAAATTCGTCAACTCTAACTGTGTTATGTTACATTGAGTGCAAATTGAGACAATTCATCACAGTTCTTAGCTTTAAGTGAGATTCACCCACCCTTAAAATAGTTCTCCAATATTCCAGCTTTACCCATCATGTTTGAAGCCACCCCTACTTCTATCTACAAAAATAATAAACCCCAATAATCCCAAGTCTCAATCCACCCTCGATCAATCCGGCTATCCACCTCCGTCCACTTTCCGTTCGGTAGCTACCATTCGTCTCTTCCATTCTCACTAACTCTCTCTTTACCTCATAATTAAGCTCATATCCTCTCAGAAAGTTGAGGAGACCTTCCTTGACCGTCTCATATCTTCCTAGTCCTCTCATTCACCAGCGACAAAGTCGAGGAAACCTTCCTTGACCTCAAGTATGCACTCCTCGACACAACACGTGTCGTTGTCCACCGCGCGATCATCCAAGACTTCCAATGAAAGCACCGTGGCACAACATCAATGCTCACATGTGCCGAGGTCCGAAGAGGAGGACGGAAATCGTGCCCATAGAAGAAAACAGGTCGAGCTCGCTAAGGGTCGACCCGAACTCCGCTCTGTCCCAGTGAAGGAGTCGTCTTCGGATGCAAACCCAGAGATTGGACTATTAAAATTAATCGCAAGGAGAAGTGACTAGCGATATTGACGACGGTGGCCAACACGACGGAGTACACAATCGTCGAGGAGGATTTCAGTAACGAGTTTGAGAAGTCAAAGAAGAAAGATTTCATTACGGCGATGAAGATGTGGGGTTTTGACCTGAATGAAAAATCACTTTTCTGATGAGTGAAGTGGAGGACAATGTGAGGCTTTTGAGTCTAAATATCGGGGCCTTCAACATGTTGATTCCAAGGACATTGAATTTGTTTGATATTTTGAGTGTGGATAAGTTGATTTTGATGCCGGAGATTGTAGATGATTTGAATGTGAGCTATGAGCTTAATTATGAGGTAAAGAGAGAGATAGTGAGAATGGAATAGACGAAAGGTGGCTACCGAAAGGAAAGTGGACGAAGGTGAATAGCTGGGTTGATTGAGAGTGAGTTGGGACTTGGGACTATTGGGGTTTTTTTGTTTTTGGAGATAGAACTGGGGGTGGCTTCAAACATGATTGGTAAAGCTGAAATTTTGGAGAACTATTTTAAGGGTGGATGGATCTCACTTACGCCTAGGAAATGTGATGAAATGTCTCACTTTGCCCTTAATTTAACAGAACAAAGTTAGAGTTGACAGATTTGGGGCAAAGTGAGACGATTCACGGTTCTTAGGGTTAAGCGAGACTTATTGCACGGTTCTACGGGCATTTGGACTAAAAAGCCGTAAACCAAAATTCTTATAAGTACTAATGGTTTAGTGTGGTATGTCTATTCATTCTAATGTATTGTGTGAGGTCTCATATTCAATCCTTAATTGTAAAAATCGAGGTCCATATTGTAATACCGATGTAAGATTGTGCACATATCGAGTTGAGTTGGATTTTGCCCAAACCACGAATCAACCCAATGTCTTCAGATTTCCATTTATCCAAAACTAAACTAAAACACACCAAAGTGAAACCGTTAGTTCTGTAAACCAACATACTCTGTTTGAATTAGCTAGTTTTCGAGTTTGTGACTCCTACATGTTTAACTCAATTTATAACTATAAATGTAACCATCATTTATCAAACTACCATCATTGAAGTTGAAATTCTTATTCACAAACATAAATAATTGTAAATATTAATACAAACTCAAAATTCATAAGAATTTGAAAATATCAATTTCATCAAGTTAAAAAATCATTCAAATGTGCACAAGACTTGAAATGCCAATACGCCTAGAGTCTCGGAGCACAAACACGAGGGGAGGTTGATGTTAATTTGTAGGCTTGTATAGTTTTTTTATTTTGAGTTTTTACAATGATATGGTGTCATTCGGTCCAAAATAACTATAAAAAAATTCCATTAATTGATTTGGTGTGTTGAGGTGCATGGTATAATTTTTAAACAACAAACCATGTAATACCACATAATAAAATAAATATACTTATTTATATATCATGTGTGAGTTGGATTTTTACATATTCTACTTCTTCAAATTAACCGCCAACCAAATCTAATAAGTCGGTTTGGTTTGGTTCGGTTTTTTTACTTGATTTACAAAAAAATTCAAATCAGATCAGAGTGAATTAGATCGAGTTGATTTTCGAATCGAATTTTCAGATTTAGTTGGCCACCCTTATAACATGCCTTTAATATACTATGATTTAAATTTTTTTATTTGTTGTTTTCATTATGGCCCTTTAATTATACTTAAGTAAGAAATTGTTAAATTTTTTTATTTGTTTTTTATCACCATAAAAAACAAAAGTAAGCAATTGTTCTGTAAGGCAATTATTAGGATTGAGGATTTATTGGTTGCAATTACAAAATATTGGTTGAAACTTGCGTTGTTTTTCCTATAAATCAGACGTGTAAAATTTGTCAATAATTATCATATTTTGTTTTTTTGAATTATATAAATTAGAGAAATAATTGTGAAAAAGAGAAATAACCGAAAAGAATAATTAATCGCTGTAAGTGATAGTGACATGTGAGACCTCTTACAACATTTCTAAGTGACTTGGGTTAGGGGAGATGATTCAATTAGTAATACTGATTTAATTGTATTCCTATTTATGGTGAGATGCATATATCATTCTAAAAAAGCGAAAATGTGGAATAAGGAGATTCCCACCGAATGGGACGGAAATATTATCCTTTGAAAAAAGTTATGTGGGATGACATTTATGGGATAATATTCATAAGTATTGCATTGGTGATCTAATTAAACCGTACATTGATGTTAGCCTAATTAGGAGGTGAATGATTTTGTATGAGTTATATTATTCATGCAAATACTTAAAAATGTAACGCATCTGAATCCATCTTTAAGAAATACAGGATGCGCCGATAGTATTGAAGAAGAAAGCAAGATGCGCCAGTAGTATTGAAGAAGAAAACAGTATGAGCCTGCAGTATTGATGATGGAAAACACGATCCACTCGCAGTTTTGTTGAAGAAAAGCAAGACGCGCCCACAATATTGAAGGAAAGCAAGAAGCACCTACAGTTACTGACAGAAATACCAGACGTGCCCACATTATTGACTGCGGCATATTCTTCATAGATGCTCGAATATTCTTTGGGTATTGAAAGTCTATATATAAAAGCTCGCATTATCTGTTGCATTGAGACTCAGAGAGAATTGAAAATCTCAAGTGAGAAAATTGCCTACTCAACCTATTTCCGATCTATCTTCTTCAATTGTTACCAGACATCTATGTTCTCTACCACACGAGAGACTTATAATTTGAGTGTTAGAAAGCATTTAGTTATACACCACATTCATACTTTTACCCTTGTTCCTTCAAAAAACGAGTGCTCTACCAAACCATGGTCATGAGTATCACAATTCAGCTATAAATCTTTATGCTTTGTATTTTCCCAAGCCCTTCATTTTCATCCCATCTTATCATATCTAATTGGTTCCCTTGTTCACAATCCTGTCTCCATCATGCCCTATTATCTCTTTCACCCTCCACTCATTGACAACCCTAAATCAAACCCATGCCCTAAATTTGAAAAGATAGTAGTTTATCTAAGATATGGGTTGGAAAAGATAGTAGTTTATCTAACCTCCCCGAGTGGCCGGCCAGCCCTATATACATCTCTCAAGTTTGGAACATTTTCCATCTGGAGTTGTATGTATATCATCCTCATCCTTGTAATAGTAGGAAGTGTTTGCATCATAGTGGTGGCATTTGTTAGCTGAATCAAGCATGTACTCAACATCATCAAACGAAGAAGAGGGTCGAAGCGAAGTCTTTCCGATCCCGAACACCATTCTGATCTTGAGCTTCTTCAATCAAGTGGCGAAGGAGAACGAAACAAATCATGCAAACACATCTTACAAAACAAGGGTGGCGGATTTGGGTGCGTAAACCGGCCGTTGAAAAGCTCAGACTGGAGAGCTGCATGTCTTCTAGAAAAGACACCTCAATACTCAATGCTGAGCTTGACCTGCAAGTAACAGTTGGAGAAGGAAAGTCTCTCCGACAAGTGCAAAAGACGGTCTGGTAGTGATTTTCGCACTAGTCTGATTTGCTATTAGGTTTAGTGATTTGCTATTAGGTTTAGTGTTCGTCGCATTGGCTGTCACTGGAGGGTCGTTTGGATCGCAAACACCACTCCAGTCTTAAAAACTCAAGGCTGGACCAAAACAATCACAAGGGACAATCAAAGTTTAAACCCTGGTCTAGTTTGCTCCCATGTTTACTGTTTGAATCCCATTAGATGTCACCGAAGGGCGAAAGGTGTGCTCCTGGCGTGATATCAACTATATATGGACCTCGGAGTACCATCAGGCGTTGTGGATTAATCTCATACATACCAATCTATATGAGGACCAATCGTCTAAAATAAAAATAAAAACTCGACCGGAATTGTATCGAGCCCCAAGAAAAGCTGAACATCATACAAGACTGGCGTCCAAAACATCATTATTCCAATGTGATAGTGTTAAGTTTCATAAAAGAAAAAAACATATATCGATATATATATATATATATATATATATATATATATATATATATATATACACCATATTTACGTGGCTCTATCTAGAACATATCAGATTATGAAACTAGTATGGTTACGTTTGATACGCCGTATAAGGAACCAGATAGGATAATATATTACGAAATCGATTTTTGGTACCACTCGTATTAATTAGCCACTGAATAAGTTAATACGGTTGAGTTCTTTTATGTAGTCCACACCCGTTAAAATAATACCTTCGAAATTGTCTGTATTAAATAGTCGTATGACTAGCAATATTGAAAAATAATAATATATAATAATAATAATAAATTAATAATAAATAAATAAATAATAATAATAATATGCATAATATCAATAATTAATTAAAATAAAAATAAAATAAATAATAAATAATAATAATAATATACATAATTAATATTTATGATATATAACGGACAAATCATTGTGGATTAATCTCATACATACCAATATATATGAGGACAAATCGTCTAAAATAGAAATAAAAACTCGAACGGAATTGTATCAAGCCCCAAGAAGCTGAACATCATACAAGACTGGCGTCCAAAACATCATTATTCCAATGTGAAAGTGTTAAGTTTCATAAAAGAAAAGAACATATATCGATATATATATATATATATATATATATATGTTAGGTACCAGATTTTTACAAAGAAAAGAAAGAGGAAGCTTATAGTTTTAAAAGGATGGAGGAGATATGAACAAGACAATCTTATTGCTTAGTATCACACTTACACATTACAACATTTTGTTAGCTATTTATAGCTTATAGTTGATTACTTAGAGATCAAGGAAGTCTCTCAACTTATATAACAGTTTCCTAACAGCTCTAACAAACTTAACAACATACCATAGCTGTCCTAACTGCCCTAACAAACCTAACAGCACACATAGCTATCTAGCACCTATATTGCAGCTAAGACATAGCTGTCATGGACATCAGTGAAGCCGCAGGCGTGTAGAAGTGAGGCGCATCATAGGCGCAGTACAGTCATGGCACAGGCGCGGCACATCAGGAGCATATCAGAAACAAGTCATCAAGTCATCTAACATCCCCTCTCAAGCTGATGATGGAGAGGCACCAAGCATAAGATTGGAAGAGTGTAAATAGAAAAGATCAGCTGCTAAAGCTTTGGTGAAGATGTCAGCCACCTGATCACCTGAAGACACATGTTGAACATCTAAGTCACCACGAACCACACGTTCACGAACAAAGTGGTAATCAATCTCGATAGGTATAAGAGTTTTACAAAGAAAAGAAAGAGGAAGCTTAGTTTAAAAGGATGGAGGAGATATGAACAAGACAATCTTATTGCTTAGTATCACACTTACACATTACAACATTTTGTTAGCTATTTATAGCTTGTAGTTGATTACTTAGAGATCAAGGAAGTATACAGGGGAAAACCATCGTAAGAGGAGCCTTCACGATCTTCATGCACATTCCTTTGATTTTGAATTATTTTTTCTTTTGATGTTGGAGTTAGAATATATATATATATATATATATATATATATATTGTGTATCAATTTCTTCTTTACAAATGTCGAATCTAATTAAGATTATATTTGAGACATAAGATATTCTATTTTGCAGTTGAGATTTAAAACTTCTCATTATACATTGGATAGAAATACCACTAAACTAGTATTATTAATTATGATTTTGAATATTTTCAAGAACTTGCAATATATTTGTTAGAACTCAAGAAAGTACAATTAGATATTCTCGTAATGTAAGGACCCTTTCCGAATTTCACCTCAAAAGCCACGAAAAACTCTTATCCAGTATGACAGCTCTTTTTCCTCAAAATTTAATACCAAGAATACCCTTTATCCTTAAATATATTTAGCAAACCTTACAGGGTTCCCGATAGAACATCTGTACGTACTGACCACACCTACCTGTCAGACGTAGGATAGCTTACAGGTCAAAGACGAGACCTCGGAATAGTGGTGGTCCAAAAAGTAACACACTCTGACACCAAATGTCAGTAGGTCAGACACGATTGAAACCACTACTGGAATCACAAGACAACTAATTGATTAACCACTTGTGAACCGTCCCTAACTCGTCGCTCTGGGTCACCGCCCACACCAACCCACTGACCCGGATGACGAAGGAACCAGACTTGATTAAATTGAGGCTTACTGACTCGCCCCGAGTCAAACTCGATATCCCGGCTCGTCTTGAGCCCCTGAGTGGTAACTCGATATCCTTGCTCCTCCAGAGCTATCTTAGACCTCAACGATATGGCGGAGAAAGATCCCTCAAACGCCAACATTGGAGAACCCCTCGACGATCCGGCGGAGACATACCATCTAACGCCAATCGGAGAACCCTCAACAATGTAGCGGAGAAAAATCTTCCACGCCAATCATCGGAGAATCCCATGGTATAACCCAATACATAGAAATATGCATACTCATGCAATCCCGGAACCCTAATCCGTTCACAACGCAAATAAAATATCAAATTATGGACGCCCTAGCCCCAAGGAACTCTTGACTCAATATTGACCCAACGACCTTGACCTCCCGAGCTCAAAACCCACTCCATGGTCAACTGTTATCGCTGGGATGGCCCAATCGGGGCTCTAAACAAACTCCTATGGCCTCAAAACCATCAAAACTAGATCCGGAACATCCCAAAACCCTAGCCGCGCGTCGTCGTGACCCCGAAATCGGCTCCACGCCCCGGCAGAAGCCCGGACGACGCGCCACGTGCCGTCACGCACGCCTCGCGCCTACTACAGTACCCCACGTGCCTGACCGGTTCAATCCAGCCCACTCGGCCTGACCCTGTTCAGCCCGACACGATCCACTCGACTCGATCGGTTCACTCGACCCGATCGATCCATTCGATCCAATCGGTCAACTTGACCCGTCTGGTCCACTCGGTCCACTCGACCTGACCGGTCCAATCGATACGACCCAGTCCAACTCAACCCGACCGGTCGCCGACGACTCGCCGGAGAAGACGACCAGATCACCGTCATCGGAGGCTGGCCGGAGAAGATGACCGGACCGACATCGCCGAAGGCTAGTCGGAGAAGATGACCGGACTGCCGTAGCGCCGCCGTCACCGTCGCCAGAATCCCCCATTTCCGGCCGACCTTGAAGTTTTTCTAACTTCCTCAAAACTCAACCGTTTTTCACAAATTTTATGTCTAATTCTATCTACTCGAAACCATGTATCCAAAATTGACCTCAAAACATTAAACACGTACATGTGCTAGCTGGAAAACAGATCGGAAGTTTCGGTTCTAACTTTTCCTCGGTCCGGCGTCTCCCGCGGTTGTCTCCTCCGATGGTTTGTATGGTTGTGCTCACGGGAAGGAGGAGATCTCGAATAGTTCCACCAAAACGGGAGATATGGCGTTGAATCAAAGTCCACTTTCATGGGTTTTGGGTGTTTGTCTCACACGGTTTCGGGAGGGGGGGGGGGGGCGGGGGTGGGTGGGTGGGTGGTGGTTGTGTGGTCAGAGAGGAAGTGTGAGAATGATGCTGATGAATTGATGGTTTGGGGGTTAAAATATCTAACCCCAGTCGAAATTACAAAAATGCCCCTTAAGCTTCTAGACCCGTAACGATCTCACCGGGTCTCCATTTTTCGCGTGCCGCCTGTCTACGAACTCGTGAGTTCGAGACCTACGTAACGACCCAAGAAAATTTTCCAAAAGCACTGCCAGTCAAAAAGTGACTCCTGAACCAGTCCAAAATCGAAGGTAAAATCGTCAAATTCTCAAATTAATTTAATTTCTGGTCCGGGTCATTACACGTAACATTCAAGATTAAAAGAAGAACTATTCGCCGGAGAAAGGTTGTTTAAAATTTTCCGTTAATTTATTTTTTCAAAGGCAACTGACTTTAAAAAAAAAAAACTAAAAGTGAATAGAGATATCAGTAAAAGTACATACGAATATTAATGTTAGTCATTTGCATCTTTGAATTATGGCTAGTAAGCTAATAAATGATTGAGCCTTTTTAAGTTGCGCTCTTGTTACCATGTTTTTCTCCCTAGCATTTATATTTGGTGAGTTGGATTGGATTTGATAACTCATCAAATTCAATATATTTTGAATGTAAAAATAACGTTGTTTCATTGTATGAGGATTAGATAGGATTAGACATAGAAGGAAACTTGCATTTTTTAATCCTACTATTTTAAGTGGAATGAATTGGATAAATGTTCTTCTATCTCTTGTCACTCTAATCCCTTTACAATGAACACCCATTAATTTTTATATTCAAAATACATTGAATTTGATAAGTTATCCAATCTAATTCAATATCGCTCACCAAACGAGTCCTATGTATGCACTAAGCAAATTAAATACTTTCCTAATTTTAATTTATCTCATAACATTTTTGTACTTTTTAATCTTTTTGAATAGATATGAAACTCTCATCTATAAACTTTAATTTAGAAAGTTGTTATTGACAATTTAAAAATTCATCATATACCCCTTTAAATAATGAATTTTCAGAATGCTAATAACTGCATCCTGATTTTATACAGATAGGGTGAATCTTGAATTTCTTGGGTCCTTTGGAGTAAAATCTAGAATTGAATGCGTTTATGCATAGTTTCACAAGAAAAAAAATGGGGGAAAATGTATAAAAGAAAAGTACTATTGATTTAGTTGTATTACTACTGAATATGGATGCATATATTCAATGACGTAATTAGAAAGTTAGGTGGGGCCCTTATATAAAAAGCCGAAATACTTTGGAAAATCAATGTTCTGTTTTGATTCTATTCCGAAATAAATTCATGTTCGGAGGCAGAGACGTAGCCAGAAATTTAGATAAAGATGGGCATTTTATATAAATAGTCCTAAAGGTGTTATTCGATCAAAACGATTTAGAAATAAGGGTTATAATTTCATTATGAAAGAAGTTAATGTTAAGATGACGCTTTATAATATAGACAATTATAATACTAGAAAAAATATAAATAAAAATAATTAACGACAATCGGTAAGCAAAATATTATGGGCATATATATGTTGTTTATTTTTCAATAAGCAATTGTGACATCATCTACATTGAGTATTCAAAAGTATGCAAAACAAATACTCATGCGCTCAAATTTTAATACTTATTAGTTAGTTAGTGATATTGATATGATAATAGAGAAATATAAAGCAAAAAACAATAGAAAAGAAACAAAATTTAATTTTTTTTTAACAATATTGGTTTGATTTACATATACATATACATATACATATACAAGTAGCGATATTGTAACGAAAAACTACTGAAGGGGTGTGGTGAAAATTGAGATTTATAGATCTATTAACCCTAATTTTAACACTCTAAATTTGGAATACTTTAACAATATTGACCTATAAATATATTGATAATTGATTTTCAATCTAAAATTTTAATAATTTTGGCCTAAAAAATATAAAATAATACATATATACAATAATGAAAATAAAAGAGGCAGGAGGGGCCCAAGATCCCCTGGACCCTTCCTACCTTCGCCTTTGTTTCGAAGAAGCACCTTAGTAATCATAATACTGGAAAAAGAACAAATAAAACTGATGGCAACGAGTGAGAGAATTATATACACATACATGTTATTCATTTGACAATAAGAAATTTTGCTATTCTCTATCTTGAATAGCCATAAGTATGCAAAATTAATGCCGACACACTCAAATTTCAATACTTTAAGTACGTATAAGTGACATTGACATGTTAATGGAAAATAGTAAGCAATAAGCAAAAGAAAAGAAATAACTTTGAATTTTTTTAATAATATTGATGTAATTTGCATATAAATATATAAATAAAAATAGTAACGAAAAGTATTACAGGAGGGGCATGCGACCCCTCTGGTACCATTGTGGAACCGCCTTTGCATATATTATTCTAAAAAAATTGAAAACGTGGAACGTCGATATTCCCCCAAATTGGCCGGAATGGAAATATTATCCTTTACAAAACTTTAATTAGGTGTGATGACATTTATGGTATAATATTAATAAGTATTGCATTGGTGGTCTAATTAAACCGTATATTGATGTTAGCCTCATTGGGAGGTGAATGATTTTGTAAGAATCATATTATTCACGCAAATACTTACTAATGTAACGCATCTGAATCCATTATAGAAATGTATCTCTTTAAGAAAATACAAGTTAGAAGAAGAAAACAAGACGCGCCAGCAATATTGAAAGAAAACAAGATGCGCTAGCAGTATTGAAGAGGAAAACAAGATGCCCCATTACTATGGAAGAAGAAAACAAGATGCGCTAGCAATATCGAAGAGGAAAACAAGATGCGCTCGCAGTATTGATGAAGAAAAACAAGATGCGCCCACAATTTTGATGAAGAAAAACAATTTGCGCCCACAATATTGAAGGAAAACAAGAAGCTCCCACAATTATTCACAGAAAACCCAGACGCGCTCACATGATTGACTACAACATATTCTTTATAAATGCTCAAATATTCTTTGGGTATTGAATGGGTATAAAAGCTCGCATTCTCTGTTGCATTGAGACTCAGAGATAATTAAAGATGTAAGGTGAAAAAATTACCTACTCAGCCCTGTTTCCGACCTATCTTCTCATTTTTACGTGACATCTAAGTTCTCCACCAAACTCATACATATTAGAGACTTATAATTTGAATTTTAGAGAGCCTTTACTTATACACCACATTCATACTTTTACCCTTGTTCCTTCAAACAAGGGTGCTCTAACAAACCAGAGTTGAAGCTAAATCTCTCCGATCCCAAACACCATTCCAATCTCAGACACCCAAGGCTTGATCCATACTTCAGACAACTACAAAAGATGCTCTGGCAGCTTACGCACTAGTTAGTCTAGTTTACTCACTGGTTTAGTGTTCAAATCTCATTGACTATCAACCAAAAGAACCACACGGGACGGCTGGTGGCTCAAAGTTCAAATCCTAGTCTAGTTTGCTCACAAGTTTACTGTTTGAATCCCCACTACTTGTCAGCGTAGGGTGAAAGCAGTGCTCCTGGCGTGATATCAACTATATTTGGACGTCAGAGTCCCATGAAGTGCTGATTAGTCTCATACGTATCGTCCCAAATAAAAAAGACCAAGACGAAAACGAATTACATCGAGCCCCAAGAAGCTGAACATAAGTGCACTTCTGGGCGATATTCTACTCCTAATCGTCTCACGTTTGAGCATAAAGGATGATGTACGTACGTGCACATTATCACGGAGATAGAAAACCATGTATGCCCGCAAGAAAAATCTTGAATTGGATTGGTCCAAAATAATTTCCGACGCCGAGAGCCACCATTATTCTAATTACAGAACAAACCAGAGGCATTTTATGAGAAGAATAACATCAATCTTCGACTCTCATTCGGGCACCAAGGTTGAGTCCTTCAAGCTCCATTGTGACTTTGGTAGAGACCCATCCTTGGTTCTCTCCCTACCGAAGCTTAGTCGTTTTACAGTACGATGAAGATAATCTTCCTCGTTTCTTCATATGTCGCCATCTTCATGCGTTAGATTCGCGGTGTCAAAGGGTGTGAAGATCTCGACCTCTAATTTACCAGTGACTAAGTATCTGAAAAGACCGAGTGGGATGACACTCTTTCATCCTCATTATACAACACTCTCTTTCAGTGAGCTAAAGCGGATAGGGCCAATGTATGTTTCAAACAAGATCCTACAACCATGGAAATTAAGAACCTCCAAAACCAAGATCGATCATTATTCCACTGTGAAAGAGTTAAGTTTCAAATTAACAAGAAAAAACCATATATATATATATATATATATTGTATATATATCTATAAAAGTAAACGTGGCTCTATCTGGAACATATCATATTATGAAATGAGTATATCCAACACAAAGAAAATTGGTGTTGAACACAGTTGGTCATCACCATGGAGTTTTTCCTGGGTAGGAAATAGGAATTCAATGTGCTACCTTGCCCTTCCATTATGGCCAAATATGTAGAAGATCTGTGTGGTTTTCATGTAGAAATGAAAATTTTATAATATTTTAGTTTGGATTTTAGAAATCTACATCAATATATTTATTTTCCTTTACCAAGTATACGAGGCAAAACCATCAAAAGAGGAGCCTTCACGATCTTCATGCACATTTTTTTTATTTTGATTTTTTTTTCATACGACGATGTTTTAGTTATATTATATATATTCTAACTCAAACATTGAGATCTAACAAGTGTCGACTATGAGATTGTATTCACGATCTTCATGCACATTTTTTTTTTCATACGACGATGTTTGAGTTATATTATATATATTCTAGCTCAAACATTGAGATCTAACAAGTGTCGATTATGAGATTATATATAATACTTAAAGATCCATTATACAATAGAGATCTAAAATCTCTCACTATACAGTGAATTGAAATATATACCACTAAACCAGTATTATTAGTTACGATTTTGAATATTTCAAGAACTCGCAAAATATTTGTTAATTAGAACTCAATAAAGTACAATTAGACATTCTCGTAACATTCAAAATGAAAAACAAAATTATTGGTGAAAGGTTTGGTTTTTATTTTGATTATTTTTTTTAAAGGAAACTCACTTTATTAAAAAATTAAAAGTGAATAGACACATAAGTTAAAAGCCGCTTTTATTTAACGAGTGAACTTTTTTAAAATAGAATTACGTTAAACTCATATATGTCATGTAACATTCAAAATGAAAAACAAAATTATTGGCGAAAGGTTTGTTTTTTATTTTGATTATTTTTTTAAAGGAAACTCACTTTATTAAAAAATTGAAAGTGAATAGACACATAAGTTAAAAGCCGCTTTTATTTAACGAGTGAATTTTTTTAAAATAGAATTACGTTAAACTCATATATGTCATGTAACGAAAATATTGATTAACCAAAGTAGACATGAATGAACATTCCCACAACACCGTCCTAGTTTCATTTTATTTAATTAATTAATTCGTTATTTTTTTCCAAAACGTAAAATTATATTAAATACGAATATTAATGTTAGTTGAATTGTGGTTGGTATGTTAGTAAATGATTGAGCCTTTTTAAGCTGCGATTTTGTTACGATATTTTTCTGCCCATGTAAATTTGTATACACTAAACAAATTAAATACTTTCCTAATTTTAATTTATCTCATAAATTTTTTTGTACTTTTCTTTTCTTTTCAAAAAGATAATGAAACTCACGTATATAAAATTTAAGGATAATACAATAGAACTTTAATAATTTAATACCTAATAAATTAATAATCTCGGTTAAATAATATTTTTGGCCTGCCTCAACTTAGGAATAACGTGCTAAATTAATAAATCTCTAAATTTATAAAATAATAAATGATAAAAAATTCTTATAGGTCACATGTAATAAATAAATTAATAATTTCTTAATACATATATAATGCTTATGATTCGACTACATTAGGCATTTCCACAATACGACCAAATCATTGTTTGTTTCTTCTTGAAATTGATGGCACCTTAGACCTCATATCTAACTTTTCTTAACATGGTAAGAAATTATGCTGTGGTTTTCTCAAATTGCACCAAATGATTATTTAATGTTAATTATCATCGTTTTGTCTTTTCGCAAAACCGGCTCGATAGTAGAATTATCATCTTCAAGTTCATCATCTTGATCATTTCCCTTAATTAATATCTTGCTAGCTATTAATTTATAGGGGTTAACTGTACTTGCATCCCACCCTAATAATACCTCCTCGTAGTACCCTTTCAATTTATTGAATAATCCTTATATATGCATATATCATAATTAGAAACCGTTTAATTCATAAATATATAATTATTTTAAAATCATCTCCGCAAGAAATCAACAATAATTACTACAAGAAAAGCAGGCTTGCCTGGCGAAACAGATTCGTCGAGCAAAGTTCCACATTCGTCGGGCAACATTAAACCCGGCGAACCTTCGTTGGGCTTGATGTTAGTCGACGAAAACAGTGAATTCGTCGAGCAATTGAAAGCTTGCCCGACAGATCCATTCGTTGCCTATGATTTGTCGAGCAATTCCAAAAGTCAACAACTTTTGCTCGACGAACTCCTTTCGCCGGGCAAAGTTACAGAAATTCAACAGGTGTGCACCGAATTGTCTTACTGTGCCCGACGAAAGTGCTTGTTCGTCGGGCAAAAACTTAATATTTAAAAAAATAATTTTAATAATTAATTTAATTTAAATAAATAAATATAATTAAAATAAAAATATTTTTAAAAAATACAATTAAAATAATAAAACGAATCAAATGAAAAAAAAAATATTTATAAAAATTAATGTTATGTTTTTACATAATTAAAACTAAAGTAATGTTTTACATATTAAGTTCTAACTACTCCGCGACGGGTCGGGGTCTTGGGCGGGCTATTGAGCCGGGGGCTGAGGTTGTGACAGAAGCTCATCCAGCCCACGTTCACCCAAGCAGTCAAGTACCTTGGCGAGGGCGGCCTTGATTTGAACGTTTTAGGCCTGGATCTGCGCGTTTTGGGCCCTGATCTCCGCGTTTTCGGCCTAGAGGGTCTCAAAGTTTCTCTTGAGCTCCGACATCTCCTCGGGATTGGCTCCCCGATAAGAACTCGAAGAGCGACTAGAGACATCCCGAACTATCCCGTCGCCCGCCCTTCGGACGATCTTCCCTGGACACCTACCAAGTCGTCACTCCAAGATGGCGATCGACCTCTCGGGATCCAATAGCTGCTACTCCAACGGCACGTCGGGATGCTATTGCGTTAGCTCAGCCTGTGTCTGCTGGACGTCTTGCTCCATCGCTGCCTACAAATTCGAATAAATATTAATTAGAAATATAATTATCAATTTAAAAAGTAATATTTAATCTGCAAAAAATAAACTTACGTGAATATTGTCAGCTTCCTAGTTGCCCCGGCTAGCGTACACTTGCCCCCAAGCATCCACCTCCAGGAATATCGACTCGGGGATTCGCCGATCCTCCTGTTGGGCCGATAAGGATCGCGACCCCCCTGTGGTGGTTGAATTTCTTCGCTCCCCGGTTTGATGTGTTGGCAACCGATTTTCGCTTTTCATTAGTAAAAATAAGAATTAGATTTTCAAATGGAAAATAACATAAAAAATAAATAAATAATTTAACTAAGTGGATAGTACCACATAGCTGGGGGGACACGAAATGGTCGCACAACCACATCCACCCTTCTAGTTTCGGCCCCTCCAACTCCTCAGGAGGATTTGCTCGAGCTTCCTTCGGGGAAAACCAGCTCTTGTAGTACTTGTGGAGCTCGTACTTCCAGTAGGTGGATATATTTTCTCAAGGCGGCACATGATGTACACAATATCCTCGTTAATTGCTTGAAGGTCCCCCTTAACCAACGACCTGGCACATAGTATCTGGAAGAATTGAGACAAATAAACTATCGTCTTAACAACACCAGCCTCCAAGAAGGGTCGAATACCAATCGGAATTAGTCGTTGTAGCAAAACATGATAGTCATGGCTCTTCATACCAAAAATGGTCCCACTCACCGTGATAGATCCAATTAGTGTAGTTGTGTACGATCTCATTCCATTCCAGATGAGTTTGGACCTCATTCAACGACATCCAAATGCAGTTGTTACATTTACGGCACGGACACCTGATACGTCTTGTATCACTGCAATGACTACGTGCAAAGGCAATGAAACTGTCGATCCCATCCAAATACTGATTAGAAGATCTATCAAACATTTGCATCCACCCTCTGTCCATTGTGCCTGCTTTCACAACATATAGTCAACGTAAGTAATTGTGTTAAAATTGTCCCGTAAATAGAACAAGTTAAAATCAAAAGCAGCTCTTCTCCTTATGCCTCCGGTGATTTAGCCCTATCCCATTCGAGAGTGCACGTTCTGTGCTGTGTAGTTTGCGACCTATGAGGCTAAATTTCGATCGAGGGAAATTTCGGCAGCATCTCCCTACAGTTCCCCAAATGCATGACGTAGATATTATAAACAAATATCTAGTATGCATTCGGAGAACATTGAGGGGATACAAACCGAATTTCCCACAATCGAAACCTAACTTCGTAGACCGCCAACTACACAACACATAGTTGCGCACCCCCAAACTGTCTGAATAAATGGACAATTCAAAAGTCAGTCAATCAATCCGATTCACTGATTCTCAAACGGGTCTAAGGTTTTTCATTGAATTTCATTATACGAAGTTAATCAACTCGATTAACTTTGCATAAACGGTTATGAAATATGAACATATTTCACTCCGTCGGAACTAAATAAAGCGTTTTACAAAAAATATCACAACAAATTTACAAATACAAACATATATTAATTATGCATAAAACATAATTTACAATTTTATAATTTCCGTACATATTTTCTATTTCCCTATTTTCCTAACATATTTTCTAATTTCCTAACATATTTTCTAATTTCAATAATTTCATTACATATTTTTTATTTTCATATTTTCCTAAAATATTTTCTAATTTCCTAACATATTTTCTATTTCCCTAATTTCCTAACATATTTTCTAATTTCCAAACATAATTTCAAATTTTAATAATTTTATTACATATTTTTTATTTTCCTATTTTCCTAAAATATTTTCTAATTTCATAATTTCCTAACATATTTTCTATTTCCCTATTTTCCTAACATATTTTCTAATTTCCAAACATATTTTCTAATTTCAATAATTTCATTACATATTTTTATATTTTCCTATTTTCTAACAAAATTTTCTAATTTCCTAACATATTTTCTATTTCCCTAATTTCCTAACATTCTTCCTAATTTCCAAACATATTTTCTAATTTCAATAATTTCATTACATATTTTTAATTTTCTTATTTTACAACAAAATTTCCTAATTTCCTAACATATTTTCTATTTTCATATTTTCCTAACAAATTGTAAATAATTTCTACACATTTTCCACGATAAATACAAAATTTCCTAACATAATTATATCCAACATTCTTATCAAAATTAAATTGAGAGGTAAACACACATACCTTTTTATAAGTATTCCTTCAAATCAACCACAAAATTGCTACAACACAAAACATAATTAATTCCTAATCAAAAATCAAAATTTCAAAACTAAAAAAAATAAAATTTTCAAACCTTAATATTTGATATTTGGTGATTGATAAAGAAAAAGGATTTGATTGGTAGTGAAAATGGTGATGAGATGATAATGTTAAGTAGAGAAAAGGGAGTGAGTGAGTCAGAGATTGAGAGAGAGAGCAGAGAAGTGTTGAAGCAAAGAGGAGGAAGAAGAAGAAGAAAAAGAAAAGAGAGAGTATCGGGTATTTAGTGTGTTTAGACCTTTGCCCGACGAACCACATTCGCCGAGCAACTTTTAATGATCCGTCGGGCAATAAAGAGTTAATGCCAAATGTTACCCGACGATGATTATTCGTCGTTGTATATAACATTACCCGACGGGGCTACATATCGTAGGGTAACACCTTCCAATTTTGCGCGCCAACGGCATGCTCTTCCCGCCAACAAGTTACCCGATGAGTATGCTTATCCATCGGGCAACATTTGATTACCCGGCGAGTATACTTTCGTCGGGCAAAAGCTTGTCGGGCCAGACAAGATTTCTTGTAGTGGGAGAGAGTGGTTTTCTTCACCGGTAACCTTGAGAGAGGAGGAGTCTGGTGTGTTTGCAGAGAGGTGAAGGTGGGGAGATAACGTGGAAAATGAAGAAGAAGGAAGAAGAAGAAGAGTCAGTCGCGACTTATCAGTGTTTGAATAACCTTGCCCGACAAAGACTTTATCAGGCAAATTTTAATGAATTTGCGGGTAAAAAAATCGGTGGATATTCATCAGGTAAGGAGTTTCAATTTCGTCGGGCAAATATATGCGATAAGTTTGAGTTTTCGCGAAAATCTTGGAGGAATTTATGAAATTTTCACGAAAAAAAAAATTTCGCATGTCTTTTTCACATTGCCCGACAAATATATTATATTTGCCCGACGAATTATGAAAAATTTCTGGGCGAATGGTTAAATTCGTCGGGCAAGATGCTTATGTTGTTGGGTTTCTGACTGAACTAAAAACCAAGTCCGAAGATAGAATTTTCAAGATCGGGACCGTTCATTTTTTGGTTTTACGTGCCTAAAGCCTCGTTGATCGTTATCGTCATGTTCTACCGAGCTTATGTGCCTCGATCGTTAAATTTGTGAATTTCAATGGGTTTTTCGTAGTTTCGGTTCAATTGATATGCAAATGATGGAATTTCAAAAAATTGACCGTTCAATGGTTACTTTTAAGTGTGTAGACCTCACCCGTCGAAAATCTTGATGTTTTGAGGATTTAAAGCCGTATGATCGAAAACAAACGTTTTGTTACCATTGAATCGTCGCGCACCGTTACCTAATCCCAAAAATTCCAAATTGGCTAATTTTTCGTGTAGGAGATCTATGAGTATGTGCAATAAATATGGACGGTTAGATCGGTCCATTTCATTTTGCAAATTATTAAAAATCATAAAATAAGCATATTCATCAAGAAGTTTAAACACTTCAAGGAAACTTCATTATATTTTTCGAAGGTTTGGTTCCATTGATATTCAAATGATTGAATTTGACCGATCGAACCGTTAATTTTGTGGTTTTACGTGCCTATATCTTTCCAGTAAAAAATCATAAGGTTTCGAGGATTTAAAACCGTCAGATCGTGAAACAACGTTGTGTAACCGTTGAAACGTCGCGCACCGTTACCTAATCCCGGAATTTCCAAATTGGGTAATTTTTCGCGTAGGCGATATATGAGTATGTGCAATAAGGTGGATGGTTAGATTGTTCCATTTCATTTTGTAAATTATTGAAAATCGTAAAATAAGCATATTCATCAAGGAGTTTAAAACACTTCAAGGAAACTTTATTATATTTTTCGAAGTTTTGGTTCCATTGATATTCAAACGATTGAATTTGACCGATCCAACCGTTCATTTTGTGGTTTTACGTGCCTAGATCTCTCCCGTAAAAAATCGTACGGTTTCGAGGATTTAAAACTGTCGAATCATGAAAAAATGTTGTGTAACTGTTGAAACGTCACACACCATTACCTAATCCCAAGATTTCCAAATTGGGTAATTTTTCGCGTAGGCGATCTATGAGTACGTGCAATAAAGTTGGATGGTTAGATCATTCCATTTCATTTTGCAAGTATTTTTAAAACGTTGATTTATAATTAAATGTAAATTGAATCTTATATATATTGCCTGATGAAGGTACATGAATATTCGTCGGGCAAATCCTCTGACCCATAATTTGGTAAATTGTTTAATAATTTTAAAATGTTGTTTAATAATGGACAACTTTACCCGACGAATGGTACATGAATATTCGTTGGGCCAATTGTCTGACCCATTTTTTTGTCAAAATTTTATAAATGTAAATGAATGAATTTGGTAAGGGATCTGTTTTGCCACTCAACAGTAACCCGTTGTCACACAGTCATACTCATTTGATGTGTTGCATATCGCAGAAGACGAGGATGCATGCATATGTTAATTACCAGATGAAACATATGTATGGTGAGAGACTTCTCTTTTGTTGCTAGGTGTATAACATGCATTAGTCACTTGTAATCCAGCTCTTCTTTACTAACTTTTCACTTCGCAATGTTGTTATTTGCTATGATGTTATTACTCCTTCAATTCTATTATGTTCTATAATAAAGGAAGAAAAACTGGTAGACTTGGTGATTTCAATGCCAAAGTTACCATCCGGAATGGAGATGGAAATAGCAGCAAGTGCATGAAACGGGGGGCCATCGGGACATTTGTCAAGTTGCTCGAATTCACCGTAAAGCAATGTACAGTTGTTCTTGCATGCATAAATCTTGACATACCCTAAACCAAGGCCCTTCAACAGCTTCTTCTAGCTATAATGATCTCTAGGCAGACGGTTGTCTTCAAGAAGCATTCGGATGATGATGTCCATCATGTGATCAAAATGCTTGTTTGTTTGTTTATACTCAACTTTCATCTGCATCAACTCCATAACTGCCCTTAGAACCGAAAATTATTTACAACAGGGGTAAAATTCGCGCTGAGCTTCTTTCAACAATCTCTCGAAATGGAGCTCAGAGTCTTCGGGTTGAAATCCAGGCGCCTCATCGTCCATATCATCCGATGCGGGAGGAAAAACATCGGTTAATAACTCAACGACTAGATCATTATCACATAGCCCATCCAAATCACTTTCGTCCCGATGGGTCCTGGGAACCGAAGATGTTGATGCGGAAAATATTTCTTCACTGTGATAGATCCAATTAGTGTAGTTGTGTACGATCACATTCCATTCAAGATGATTTTGGACCTCATTCAACAGCATCCAACTGCAGTTGTTACATTTACGGCACGGACACCTTATACGTCTTTCATCACTGCAATGACTACGTGCAAAGGCAATGAAGTTGTCGATCCCATCCAAATACTAATAAGAAGATCTATCCAACATTTGCATCCAACATCTATCAATTGTGCATGCTTTCACAAAATAGAGTCAACGTAAGTAATTGAGCTAATATTGTCCCGTAATTAGAACAAGTTAATATCAAAAGCAGCTCGTCTCCTTATGCCACCGGTGATTTGGCCCTATCCCATTCGAGAGTGCACTTTCTGTGCTGTGTAGTTTGCGACCTACAAGGCTAAGTTTCGATCGAGTGAAATTTGGGCAGCATCTCCCTACAGTTCCCCAAATGCACGACGTAGATATTATAAACAAATATCTAGTATGCATTGGGAGAACAATGAGGGGATGCAAACCGAATTTCCCACAATCAAAACCTAATCTCGTAGATCACAAACTACACAACACATAGTTGCGCACCCCAAAACTGTCCGAATAAATGGACAATTCAAGAGTTAGTCAATCAACCTGATTCACTGACTCTCAAACGGGTCTAAGGATTTTCATTGAATTTCATTATACGAAGTTAATCAACCCGATTAACTTCGCATAAACGGTTATGAAATATGAACATATTTCACTCCGTCAGAACTACATAAAGAGCTTTACAAAAAATATCACAACAAATTCACAAATACAAACATATATTAATTATGCATATCACAGAGTTTACAATTTTCTAATTTCCGTATATATTTTCTATTTTCCTAACATATTTTCTAATTACCTAACATATTTTCTATTTCCCTAATTTCATAACATATTTTCTATTTTCATATTTTCCTTACAAATTTTCTAATTTCCTACACAAATTTTTACAAATTCTAAACAATTTCCACACATTTTCCACAATAAATGCACAATTTCCTAACATAATTATATCCAAATTTCTTAACAAAATTAAATTGAGAGGCAAACACACATACCTTTTTTTATAAGTATTCCTTCAAATAAACCATAAATTTCCTAAAACACAAAACATAATTAGTTTCCAATCAAAAATCAAAATTTCAAAACTAAAAAAATTAAATTTCTCAAACCTTCAAAATTGGTATTAGTGATTGAGAAAGAAATGGATTTGATTGGTAGTGAAAATGGTGATGAGACGATGATTGTTGATGTTATATAGCTAGAGAGAGAGAGAGAGAGTGAGTGAGAGAGTGAGTGAGAGAGAGATATATGTGAGCTGTGAGAGATTGTGGGCAAAGAGGAAGAAGAAGAAAGGGGCGCCTGGATTATTTATTATGTTTAGACTTTTGCCCGACAAAGCATATTCGCAAGGCGAAGTTTAATGATTCGTCGGGCAAATTTTAGTCAACGCCAAGTTTTGTCCGACGAACAAGATTCGTCGTTAGGGCTCATCTTGCCCGACGGATATAACAGATTCGTCAGGTCAACCCTTCCTATTTGACGTGCCAACAACTTGTTCTTCCCGCCAACACCTTATCCGGTGAGCCTTCGTTTTCATCGGGCAAAATGTACTTAGGCGACGAAAACTACTTCGTCATGCAAAATTTTGTCGGGCAATCTCGGATTTCTTGTAGTGAATATTGGAGGTCATTTAGTCATTCACATGTAACAAACAAATCAATGGTATTAGTAACAATAAAGATCCTTATAATGAATCGTTCATTAAATTTACACATATATATAGCTAAATTATCTCCAATTTGGTTGATTTTTTGTACAAATTAATGATCTTAAAATAATGATTTAGGAGTTATGATATATGTATAAGGATTATTATATAAATCGAAAGAGTGATACAAGGAGGTACCCAAGGAATCAGATGCAAGTATTATCCAAAATTTAATTTAGAAAGCTGTTATGGACAGTTTAAAAATTCATCATGCACCCCTTAAGATAATGATAATGAATTTTCAGAATGCTACAAACACTCTGATTTTATATAGGTAGGGCAAATCTTGAATTTCTTGGGTTCTTTGGAGTGAAATCTAAAATTAAATCCTTTTATTCCTTTTATTCCTATTGAATGAAATCTTTGGAGTGAAATCTAAATTTTTTTTTTTTCAATCGAAGTCATCAAATTTTATTCCTATTGAATGAAAAACGGTCATCTCGATCAATTTCCACCAACAATTTGGTGTTCCTTTGAGAACTAAAATTTCAATATAAAAGGCAAGAACAATATGCCTTTTCCCTTATCATATTTTTGGCAAAATAAGTAAGTTCAAACCAAACATGAGGAAAAATATATTTTCTTCACATTTTCCCTACCACGAGAAATGATTATTTCATTTCCCATCACGTAGGAGAAAAAATAGTAATTTATTTTCCAAGCATTCCTTTCCACTAACCATAATCATTCTTAAAATCTTATAAACTAAAAAAAAACATATTTAATTATTTGGAGGAAAATGTCATATAAAACAAAGACTCAACATGGACATTATTTGAAGAATAATAAAAGCAAAATCCAGCAATCCAAAAAAATAATAATAATAAATTGGTCCAAAAATAACAACTAGAATCTGAAAATACCAGTCCAAATGCTGAGCCCTTGTTGAGAATTCCATAGCTATATATATAGCCTGCCTTCAAAACCCTAGCTTTTAGCCACAACCATGTTCTTGTAATTAGGGCTCACAACTTTCTCCAGCTCCTCAAACATTTTGTTCACATTCACTCGCCTCATCTTCACATAAATATCCACCAAATTGGAAACCTGTTGCAGCTTGAGATCCACTTTGTCTCCGACACAATGGAAGCTGGTCAGATTTGTGACACCATTCATCCCGATCGACTTCAGCTCCCTACACTCCTTCACCACCAGCTTCTTCAAGCAAGCATTCGATGAATCGAACCTCAGCCTTTCAAACCCTACACACCACTCCAGCCTCAACGTCTCCAGGTTCGAATACGACAAAAAGAAATCGGGGTCTTGTGGTTTTCCAATGAACCGGACATCACACAATGTCAAAGTTGTGAGTGCCCTAAGCCGGTCTCTCACATCGGGCTTCATCTTACAGGACCGTAAGAAGAGGTTTCGAAGTTTGGATTCCGAACTGGATGAAAATACCTGAGTAGGGATGCTGTAGTAGTCACTGCACTTAAACTCGGCCATTCGTCGATGAGAAATTGCGTGCATAGTGAAGGAGAGGTCTAGGGTTTCGACAAATCTTGTGACGGCGAATTTGATCCAGCCTCTGTAGTAGCGGGTGTGCTCATTTCCAAGGCAGCATCTCATCTTGAAGGTCTCTATCTTGTTGCCCAAGTAGGAGGCTAGGAAATCTTCAATGGTGTACTGGAAATCTCTCGCGTGCTTGTTGGCAATGGCTTTAGGGTTTGGAGAGTGCGTGGTTGGATCGCGGGAGATTATGTCTAACCAGTTGAACTCGAGCTTCAGCATGTAGGTGTAGAGCGACTTCCATCGGCGTGACAGTACGCTGGTGCGTATAGCCTCCTTCATTGTTAGGAGGTTGATGATCACGAGAAGAATGTCGTCGGGCAATGAGCTGATCCGATCAATTTTCTTTGAGCAGGTGCTGGCTGATGATGTGCGCGTTCTCCTCATGGTTTCAGTCTGATCATGATCATTAAGAGAAAGGTAATGAAGTTAACCGAGAGTTCATATTTTCTTACAGTAGAACATCCAATTCAAAATCAATTAATAAAAAAAATAGAGGAGCATTAGATCGATATTTTATAACAAATAATTAGCAAAGCTACAAAGAGTCAAAGACATTACGGCCGTATATAGTAGGTAGGGATTGGATTTGATAACTTATTATTGGATTCGAGGTTGTAAGTAATGTCCAAATTTTGTCAAGTTGGAGATAGAAGATGAGTTAGTTATGAAAAAAATTTATCATTCAAATCGTACTATTTACGTGGGGGATAAGAAATGATAAATTTCTTTTCTGTGTAATTCTAATACTTTCAACTTGGACAATATTTGAAAGTTGGTCTTTATTTACCTTAAATCTAATGTGGTATCATATTCATTCCAATCATTAACACCAAAATTGGGTTTATATATTAGAAGAATGTTAACGAGCAGTAATCATTTAATACATACATGTATTGAATACATTCACTATCCTTAGCATTGGATGATAAGCCCCACTTGTTTATTTATTTTTTTTATAGCGAGGATGATTAATGTATTTAATACATATATGTATTGAATTGTAACCGGCTAACGAGACTGTAAAAAAAAAAATCTTTACGTGAACTCGAAGTCACCTTATGAATTTGACTCAAATATTAATATGAAATCTAACAAATTAACTTTGAGACATGAAATGACAACAAGTTTAGGTAAACCTTCATGTATAAGAATCTGAATTCATCATAGTGAGACTCTCACAAAAATTAAGAAAGAGACAAAAGTAATTACTAGAATTAAGAATGTTAACGGGATTCTTTCAAAAGATAATCTTTACGGAAACTCGAACCACTTCTTAATCAGTTTGACTCAAGTAATATTAAATTTGACAAACTTTACATAATAAATTTATACAAAGATAATAGCTAGCCATCCTATGTAAGGATCTGAGTTAATCATATGTGAGATTCTCACAAAAATTAAGAAAGATACAAAATTTAATAGAAGAATATAAACATAAATCTCTGAAAAGAGAATTTTTACGGGGACTTTGAAGCCACCTCATGATGTTGGCTCAAGAACCCATGAATTTAAGCCAAGAAAATGACAACAAAATTATATGAAATTTGTATAAACCCTCAACAAATCTATATGAAATTTATATAAACCCTCTTATATGTAAGCATATGATGAATTCGTCATAATCAAGAACTAAAAACAAAACCCTAGAGCAATCAATTGATTTTCCAATCATAACCTTCGACACTCAAAAGAATTTTTTTTTTTTAATTTCAAACTTTTGTCGAAGGCGCTCAAAAGAATTCCCTTTTTTTTTGTGTTTTTTTTTGTGTATCCCATCATAACCTAGCAAAAATCAGCTCCATTTTCCCTTCCCTTCTACACCCCCTAACGAACAAGAAACAATCAGATTGAATTCATTCATTTTACAGCAGAAAAAGATCACCAACAACAAAAAACACCTGAGATCTATATATGTAGAGATCATGAACAAGAACTCATCAGATCTAATCATATATATACATATATATATATATATATATAAATCAAATAATAATATTCAGAGCTCGATAGAGTTGAGGAAAGGGGTTATACCAGGGGGTGTCACAAGAAGGTGGCGGAATTGAGACAAGAAGGCGGCGGAGTTGGGACAAGAAGGCGGCTATGGTCTCTCTCAGACAACGACCGTCGTCTCTCTTTTTTGTCTGAGACAAGTGAAATGGATTAATTAAGAGTGGTTTTATATGTAGAGTGGACTGGGAAGCAACTCACACACAGCTTAGGCAATGTGTGCGTGTCAGGTGCCAGCAAACCGGCCCGGGCGTTACGGGGGTCTTTCTTTGCCTTATAGATTATTCATCTTAGGTGGTGGCTCAAAATTTCCTTAATAAAACACATTTTTACTTGCATTTTTTGTCTCATTTTTATGTTTTAATATATTTTGAGGTATTTTTAAAAAGAAAAAAGAAGAAGAAATGTTGGATATCCCACATTTTCTGTCTAGATTAGGTATTACTTATTAGTAGATGATTATAAGAACAATGAAAGTTGCATGTAATAAACAAGATAAGCCCCACAACTAGGAGAGTTTCATAAAGAAATCATCATAAAATGAAACTAATTTTGGAGAAAAAACTTTGCAGGTACATGAGTCTAGGAAGAACAAACTGAAATACGAGAAATTAATTGTTATATTTGTATTTATTACGGTTATGTGCTGCATCTATCGAGTGAATTACATGATTGAAATGCCCTATTTATAAAATACAATATTATTGATAAATACGTACGCTTGCATAGGTTTTCGGCGGTGACCACGTAGATACACCCATCTGTATATATATATATATATATATATATATATGTTGTATAGGGTACTATATATATGTACTAATCTCTACGGGGAGATGCTCGATTTATTAGCCAACTTTGACAATTCCACGGGAAAAACCCTGAAAGCAGTACTAGGAGCTATCTAATTTTCTGCAAAGCAAGTTCTATGAGTAGGAATTTAGTAAATGTACGTACATAGAGTCGAATGGGAGTTAAGTATTTATATTATAATTTACCGGTGAAAATCTATCCGGAAGCGAAATTATTATTTCTTGAACTAAGAATGTCGGATATTCTGTTATTTATACAGCCATTATATGAATATTCTACTACTTCAATAAATCGTTAAAGTAGTAACTTCAATAGAATTGTCATACTTTTATTATTAATTTTTATCTAAAATTTTAAAAATCCGTTAGAGACTATATCATTAACTAAAAGTAACCATTACTGGATCATTTTAGTCAATCGTTAAGGAGCGAAAGAGGGAAAAAGAAAAGGAAAGATCGAGATAGAGAGAAAAGAGGGAAAGTTAAGGAGGGAGGAACAACGAAAGGGCCGGGAGAGAGAGAGAGATAGGGTTGCCCTCGGGCATCAAAAGGAGTAATGGTTGGTGTTTTTCATTTTAGGACCCTCATAATATATCCGACTAAATGCAATGCAATATTGCCATATTGCCATATTAGTTGAATATTTTGTTTTCTCATTTAACCATTTTCCTATTATCACTGTTTCATATGGGAAACCTAGCTAGGGCTAGGGCTTTTTTTTCTTTTTTTCGTCAAAGAAAACCTAGCTAGGTTGACTCGACAACACTTGTAGCAACCATATATAATGATAAAAAAAATTAAGAAGACTAAACATAGACCTACTTATAGTACCTGCGTGAATCCTACTTGTATTAGTATGTGGTTTACAATTCAAATGTTGTGGTCTCTCGAGTATCATCATATAAAAACCAACAAGATTTTAAATTAGTTTGAAAAATGCACGTAACCGACTTTAATACATGAATTCATTGTCCACTCATACACCCTTTACATGGAAAAGTGATAAATGTGGTGACATATATACATATATAGGCAGTTATGGTTACATTTATAAAAAACCAAAAATGCACTTATTTAATTAAAAAATTCAAAACCCGTATTAATTCATTTTAAAACTCATATGAATTCATTTAAAGAAAAAAAAAATACCGGAAATGACCTATTTTTTAATATCGTTGTATTCAATTATTAAATCATAGGATGGGTATTATTATTATTATTATTATTTCACTCTCCATTTATACCATAAGAAGAAAAAATCTTACCACTATAAATTGTTATAACTAATTAATTACAAACCAGTAATAATTTGACCCCAACCCTCCCCGAAAGAAAGAGGCATAAACCGTCATATACTCCATAATGAGAGAAACATTATTCATGATTTTCAATATTGCAAACTTAAACACTTTGTTCTTAATTAACGTATGATAATTGAATTAATACACATTAATAAACAAGAAAAAAATCCATACGTACAACCACCACCCACTGGCCCTATCCACTCTTGCTCACCGAAAGAGTGTTGTAATGAGGATGCATTTTTCTCTCCAACTGAGCAAAAACATTAGCCACATTGATGTCTCTCATGAATATATATAGATATATATACCACTCTCAAGTTGGGAACATTTCAACCGACAGATATCTTCCTCGTTCTTCAAAGACAAAGTCCTAAGCTTGGTCACATTTCTCAGCTGGACTTCCTTCAAGTCCAAGCACATATTCACCACCAGAGATTTCAAACATCGGAGGGAATCGAAGCAAAATATCTCCGATCCCAAGCACCATTCCAGCCTCACGCTCTCGAGGTTGGACCAATGCGAAAATGAATGTTCCATCGCATCTCCAACAAGCTCAACATCGTACAACACAAGAGTGGAGAGAGCGGTGAACTGACAGTTGAAAAGCTCAGACCTCACGATGCTTGTCCTCGAAGAAAGACGCTGCAAGATTGTTTCTTGAACTGCAAGCAATAGGAGGTCAGTTAGAAAGTCGAAATAGTCAGTGTCATCGAAATACTAATGTGTGGCGTTGCCTCCAAAATGATGGCATCTTCTCCGCAAGAAAAGTCTGGCGACTTTAGCAAAACGCTCGCATCGTGTGGCTGTGGAGGAATGGGTAGCGTTGCCTCCAAAAGGCTGGCATCTTCTCCGCAAAAAAAGTTAATGCTCACATCGTGTGGCGGTAGAGGAATGTTTGTTGGTGGAGGATTGTCGTAGTCGTTCGTAATTTTTTCTTTTTTTCTTACATCGAGAACCAATTGAATAGCTTCCGTGTGACATCAAGACTTGAAAAATGGGGTTATTGAGACTTACATCGAGAACCAATCGGATGGCTTTCGTTTGACATGTATGAACCCCATTGGGAATGGCAACGTCTAACAAGTATTCAGCTTTCTTGAAGCCGAAGTTGCTCTCTCTCTCTCTCTCGATCAAGCTCTTGAAATATTCTTGTTTCAAGATAGGTTTAAAAGACTCGAATGGTTTATTGCGGAATGTAGCAAAAAAGGGTTTGGTAGTGGTCGCACAAAGCTGGGATCTTCTCCACAAAAAAAAGTCTGGAGACTTTAGCTAAACGATCACATCGTGTGGCGATTCTCCAAAAAGCTGGCATCTTGTCTGCAAAAAAAAAAAATTAACGCTTGCATCGTGTGGTGGTGGCTGCAGAAAGGTGACATCATCTCCGCAAGAAAAGTCTAGCGACTTTAGCAAAAAGCTCGAATCGTGTGGTGGTGGACTAATGTGCGGCGTTTCCTCCAAAACGATGGCATCTTTTTCGCAAGAAAAGTCTGGCAACTTTAGTAAAACGCTCACATCGTGTAGGGGTGGAGGAATGTGTAGCGTTGCCTCCAAAAGGCTGGCATATCTTCCCTGCAAGAAAAGTCAAAGCTCACATCGTGTGGCGGTGGAGGAATGTTTTTTGGTGGAGTATTGTCGTAGTCGTTCGTAGTTTTTTCTTTTTTTCATACATCGAGAACCAATCGGATAGCTTCCATGTGACATCGAGAACCAATCTGATGGCTTACATCGAGACTTGAAAAATGGGGTTATTAAGACTTACATCGAGAATCAATCAGATGCTTCCGTGTGACATGTATGAACCCCATTGGGAATGGCAATGTCTAACAAGTATTCAGCTTTTTTGAACCCCATTGCAGAAAATACCTTCCATTATAGAAAGGAGTCCACTTTCAATGATAGATATCACTTGTTGTTCCTTATCAATAGTATATTTCATATCTTCCACTGTATATCCTAGGGAGGGAAACAAGTTGGAGATATAGAAAAAATTGAAGAGCATGGGTATTGTGATCATTCAACCCAATACTTTCAACAATGTCCACTCCATTCTCACAATATGTTTATTTGGAAACAAGTGATCAAGTTCGTATCGTGAGAGTGATTCCAGGTTTGGACCGAACATTTGAAGCCTAGGGAAAGAATTTAAAATGTGTCTTTAATCACATAACTAATCATTAAAAATATAAATTTTTATAAACTGATTGTTTCATTTTTATATTATGAGGCCTCGTTAAGGGTACGTTTACTTACCAGCAATTGGAGAAGCATGTAATCGAAGAAGTAGACAATTAGAGAAGTGGGTAATGAGAAAAATAGGTAATCATTCCATTGAGCTGTTTACAAAACAGAGGGAGGTGATTTTAAGTTTTAACAGAGATAAGCCAAAATGGAGAAGAAATAAGGTTCGTTGTTGGTTTAGCAAGAAAGGGCATTGTTGTTCTAGACCGTCTTTTCAGGTGGATGAAGAGGTAGTGGAATAAGGATGGATTTTAAATTTTGAGTTTTGAATTTTTTGAAATTGATCTGTTTTGTTTTGGCTCATGTCAAGGTGTCAGTATTTCATCGGGTTCTCAGTGAATACCACTAATTCAATTTGAACTCGAGACAAATTGAGGCAAAATGAATTAGCCTCAATAACAACATACAACCATCTCAAAGGCTACAATTAATTGGAAAAATAGCCACTGCATCGTCCTGATCGCAGGCAACAGCCGCTACATCGCCCCGGTCGCCAGCAACACCCGGAGAAACTATATTCCATATTACCATGTTAATCAGCCATTGATTACTATATTGGACTCGAATTAAGGGCACGTTTACTTAACAAGAATGAGAGAAGTAGACAATCGGAGAAGTAGGCAATCAGAGAAGTGAATAATCGGAATCGGAGAAGTAGGCAATCAGAGAAGTGAATAATCGGAATCGGAGAAGTAGGCAATCAGAGAAGTGAATAATCGGAGAAGTAGGCAATCAGAGAAGTGAATAATCGGAGAAGTAGGTAATCATTCACATTGAGCTGTTTACTAACCATACAGAATTAGGACACCAATGTCATTGATTTTCATTGTTATTGTTTACTATTTTATATGAATCGGAATAAAAACTAACTTGATTATTAAAAAGCCCTTACATAAAATAAAAGAATAACATTTTTATTAATATGTATTCTATTACAACAAAGCTACTAAAGACCACCATTATTTGAACACTATTTTTAACTAGTCTCCCTCAACACATGACATTTAGAATAGATTGAATTACTGAATTTTTATTATTAAATATATTTTTTACATAGTTGATGTCCTTATTTGGCCATTACGAGTGGAATGTACTGCTATTTGGCCTTAAAAATGCACCTAGTGAATTTCAGAACATAATGAACGAAATATTCAACTCATACACTGAATTTTTAATAGTTTAATGATGTCCTTATTTTCTCACAGTCCATACAACAACATTGGAAACATCTCAGCAAATTCTTAGAAATTGTCAAAAAAATGGTTTAGTCGTCTCCGCCTCAAAGGTTAAATTATTCCAAACCAAAGAAAGATTCCTTGGTTTCAATATATTCCAATCCACAGTCAGACCAATTAATCGTGTTATCGAATTTGCCGATAAATTTCCAGATGAAATTCATTACAAAAGTCAACTTCAAAGGTTTCTAGGTTCACTCAATTATGTTTATGATTTTTATCAAGATCTCCGAAAACAATGTAAACCTTTATTTGATCGTCTCCAGAGCAATCCTCCTGCCTGCCTCCTGCCTGGACAGTTACTTATACCAACATAGCCAAACAAATCAAACATCATGTCAAGACACTTCCTTATCTTGATATTCCTTCAGTCCGATCTTTCAAAATTGTTGAAATTGATGCTTCTGATATTTGTTAGGGAGGTATCCTCAAGCAAAAAGTCACCCGAACCCAACTGAAACAAATTGTTCGATTATATTCCGGCATTTGGAACCAATCCCAAAGAAATTATAGTACTATTAAAAAATAATTTTTATATATAGTATTATGCATCTCAAAGTTTCAAGATGACTTAATAAACCAACAATTTTTAGTAAGAGTCGATTGTAAAAGTGCAAAACATGTTCTTGAAAAAGATGTTCAAAATGTGGCCTCCAAACAATTTTTTGCAAGATGGCAAGCTATTTTAAGTGTTTTTTATTTTGAAATAGAGTATTTAAGAGGGAGTGATAATTGTATTCCTGATTTACTAACTCGAGAATTCGTACAGAGTAAATATGTTTGACAAAAAACCAGACAAGCAGTCAACTAGGAGGCTCCCCGCCTCTTTAACAACAGTCAAACAGGAGTTTTTCACTCCTTCATCCCTAATCCCTTACCCTAGTCATCATCCTATTCCTATCTGAAATTAGTTCACTACCCTAGGATCCACCTTGGGGCAAATCAGACCCAATTATCAGTCAGCCATTGTATCAAGCTATGACTCTTTCCAATCTCTAGTAAGACCATAGTCAAACCCAGTCCCATTTCCCCCATCTTCACAATATTTTTCCCAAAGATCAAAGTCACAATCTTTTTTTCATTGAACCATCTCACAGTCAACTCAAAACCCCCCAGGCAATAGCCAAAATTATTTATCCCCCAAATTGGCACTTTGCCCCAGTCCACCCAAAAAAGTCAATCAAATTTTACATGGAAATCCTCCTCCATACAGCCTCCATCCATCTTAAGCCAATTACTGATAAAAATGACCCCAGTACAGTTCTCTACCATTCCATTTACATCTTGAAAATAGTCAGCATGTCTCAGTGGAAACGTCCTCCCTATGATCGCCAAGAGCTTCCAAATTCTGATACCTCATTCACCTATTTTGATTATATTGATGCATGGAGTAAAGTTTTCCTCCACCAAACAGAAACATTCAGTCACTCCTGGTTTATCAATTTTGATAGTAAATTCAAAGGTACATTTCCAAAGTGGTTCTTAAAATGGTGGTCTGATTTTGGACCAATGCTCAAGATTTTGCCACCAACTCTTCAAGACACAGTCAAATATTTTAGTGAACACCAAGCATTCAGTGAAGAAGATTGAGAATTCTCACTTCTATTACATTTCATGGCTAAGTACAAAGTTCCATGGATTCTTAAGTGGCATTATGAGATCTACCTAGACATATTAGTTCGCCATTTTTTAGTTAAATGGTGGGATAAATTCAACCATGATCGCATCATCTCCCAGGTTCACCAAAAGTTTGCAATTACAAAGAAGACAATCAAGAAATAGACAACAGTAAAGCCTCCCAAGTCTATCACCTCTTCCTCCTCAACCCTTTCCCTTGAGGATAAATCACTCATTGAGCTGAAAGAAATGGCCATAATGTTTATGATTCGTGCAAAACAGTTGGGCGAAGAAAATTGATGATAATGAAGATGATAAAAGCTCTGCATAGTCATCCTCATCCTCCAGTCACCAGTCAACCTCTTCCTCCCCCTTGGGAAATCAAGCTGTTGCTGATATCCCATCATCTAGTAAAAATACATCATCAAGTAAACATTCTTTTCCCTCCAAGGAAAAGAAGAAGATTCTTTGGTCCAATTTTCAAGACAGTCAAGATCCTTATGAACCATATGATCTCAATGATATTTAAACAACTTGTCACTTCCCTTTAACAGTTCCAATCCCGTGCTGCTACAGTGTCCAGACAAAATACTATTCTTGAACAGTGATGCCGCTGCCACCTTTTGACAAACTTACTTTCGGCCACAGTAAACAACGAACCAACTTTCGGCCACAGTAAATCACAATCATGCATGTTATGGTGCCTCTGCCTATATAAAGAGAGCCCATTCTCCATTACATAGAACTAGAACACACTACTATACTTTTCTCTTCCCAATTTCATTTCCATAATTTGAGATTTTTTAAAACTTCAGAAGATCTTCAGTAAGCTCTTCTTTAGTCATTTCTTATGTAAGATTTCAAAGCTTCATATCAGTAAAAAGAAGTAATTTCAGTCACATATGGTTTTCAGCATCAACCATTTGCCAATCATTTTCTTCTTCATATTTTTAATCATTTTTCATATTATATATATTTTTTCATGTTTTATAACTTATTACCTTATTCCTCAAATTCTTGAGATAATTTGTTCCCTTACAGAAGAACTCTTCTATTCATACAGTAAATTAATCTAGTTGCCTTGTCCGTCCCCTTTTGGTATCAAAGTCGTAAGCGTTGAGTTCTTATTTCCGTTTGGTTAACTCATCAGCCCAAGTGACTAGTTGTCTCTATTCATCTTATATATATATATATATTTAAGCCTTAGGGTGTATTTGGATGAAGTAGTTTAAGATTACTCAAGAATTTATAAAATGATAAAATTTATGTTGACGGAAATTATTTTTCTGTGAAGTTTTTTATTTGGATGATATAAAAATAAAATGCAATTTCAACATGGAATTTAATATTTATACATAAATTATAGTTATAAATATGGAATTTGAGAAATACACCTCTTTATATGGAATTTAAAGAAGGCTTTTGGGACATTCAAATTTCTTATATATATATTTTTTTTTTTGGAAATTTCTAAATTTGAATTTTTATGATTCCCAATAAGGAAATTTATCAATAGGAATTTCAAAATTCTAACTTTTTATACCAAGTCTCTTGTTATTTTGCCTCATCCAAACACGCCGTTAGGATTTTTATTTTAATTTTCTAGAAACATTCCTGCATGTAGTTCGATTTCCTTTCATACGACTGGAATTTTAATTTTCTGGAAACAGTTTTGTTAGGACAGCCCAAACTTCACCAACCCGAGAACCCTTGAACAACATAGGCCCAAACATGGAACCAATCAGGCCTAAACACGTGGATTGATTAGGATATTATTACTACAGCCCCACATTTTTTCTTCTATTAATTTTTCTTTGACATTTTTCATGTTGTGAATGTGTGAAACCGATGGAGAGTGAAGGCACGAAAAGTACAGAAAACGGATGGACATGGACAACCGACGCTGATAGATTAAATAACATACACATGTACGCGATCAATTCCCAGTTTAAATATACTCAAAGCGGTAAAAAGAAAAAAAAAATTACAATTATAGGTGACTTTTTAACTTTTACATTACATCTTACATTTTTATTTTATTTTTATATGTATGTTTTATTTGAATATAATTGGTCTTCACAATGCATTTTGAAAATCGAAGAAATTATGATCAACTATTCGATAATGACTGGCTATAAATGTATAAATAAACTATTTGATACTATATATTTTCTGTAAATAACTGATTTACCACCACGTGAAATGTAAGATCAAAAGTACGTGACAACTAATAAGAGTGAATCTAATTAACGTAACCATGTCATATAGGCCATCCCTCAATAACATAAAAAAAGTGTCACGAGAACTTAATATTTTTGCACAAACATAAATTATCGTACAATATATCGTAAGCTCTTGCTTGAGTTTACTATGATTCTAGAATAAATCATAAGAAATATGTCTTTTATCACATAACATTATAAGTTTGTAATATTGTACTCGATTTGGAAGTGAAAGTTTCAATTCAATTCATATAAACGAGAATAATTTTATTTATATTAAGTTTTATATCTAATTGCTAGTTAGTAGTATCATTTAGTGATATTCTTTTTTACATATTATGTAGAGGTCTCAGATTCAATTTTTATTAAAAATCAAGTCTACCCAATATGTATAATGTAGCCACCTCTTCACATGTGCACTCATAGTCCTTAATTGTTTGAGTGAACTAGTCCTTAATTATGAAAGAAGTTATCTTGTTTGCTATGATTACTTTGATTCTTCGTACGAAATGACGAAAAAATGAGGACATCTTGTCCAGCTTACCATTTATTTATTGTTTGCTGCAAAAAATGAAAAACCAAGAAAAGTTCATGTAACTTTTCTCCATTTACGTCTACGACTCTCTCAAGTATCAAAAATCATTTTGGACTAACAAAAGAAATAGTCCTAGTCCTGGTTTTTTTGTGGGGTTGAAAAAAAACTTGGGATGGAGGGAGAGGCCGAGATTGATCGATTGCCAATCGACCTATTGGCTCATATCTTTGTTCTCATCACTTCCTTCACTGATTTAGCCCAGTAAGTTATTAAAGATAACTTCTTTCTGATTTTCTTCAATTTCCCTTTTTTGATTTTGTATTTTTATTTTCTGGGTAATTGGTTTTGATTGTGTTTGTGAATTTGTGAAGGGCAAGCAGTGTTTGCCGGAAATGGAAGCAAGGGGTGAAGCAGTCTCTGGGTCGGAGAGGGCGTTTGAGCTTTGCTGGTTGGAAGATGGACGATGACTCCACCGCCCGTCTGCTTCGATATGCTTACAGTCTCAAAGAGCTCGACATGTATGTCTGCTCTCTCTCTGCGTCTTCTAACTGTTTGTTTGAATGCCTGAGTAATCTCCAAAAAGCAAAAGTTTCCAGTTTTTTTTATAATTTTGTTGATTTTTGGAGCTTTGGTGACCAATTATGGAAGTTAAAAGCCATATTGATAGTTGGTGGACTTTCAGATTGTAGAAAGACTGGAAATTGAAACCCATTTCCATGGAGAAGATTATGCACATTGTTTCTAGGTTTATTCTGTAGGTTTCGGATTTCTGTTTTTGTGTTTGTTTCGTTGGTGTTGAATGTTAGCTCTTGCCGCTTGGAGTACTCAGGGTTTGTAGTGCAAACTGACATAGAGGCAGCTGGTTAAATTGAGGCAAAAATACTTGAATGAAGAAGATGAGAGAATTAGGCTCTGAACTAGGTGATGAATTTAATTACATGTACATGATGGTTCCTATTCAACATAATGCAAGGTTGTTTTGATGTTTGAGTTTTGTTGGATATGTAAGATAGAGAGTGGCTTCTCTATTCAATTAAGTAATTAACCATAAGGGCTTAGGATGAAGCTCAGATTCCTGTAGCTTAATGATCACTCGAATAGCTTAGGTCTGGGTTTGTGGGTGTGCTATATGATGTGTTGGAGTGCATATGATGTGTTGGAGTGCATATTCTCATCGAGTGTTAACTAGTTCGTTGAATTACATCTGTGAAGAATAGTTTGGTTTTAGTCTAGAAAAGTTCTCTACATTGAAATTGTTCTTATCTGGTGATGCATTTTGGTTTTGTGTCACTAAAAACCCATAATTATGTACCTAATACAGGGTTTAAAAGCACAAACGATGTAATTGTTCTGTTTGTTTCCAGCGTTGTTAATCTAGACTCATACTTCGTTGATCTCTGTTCTTTTCTTTTCATCATATTCAAGATGTACCGATTAAGTTGAGTGATGATTTTGTTTCTGATTCTTCTCTTCATGTATACTCAGTTCGAGGAGCCGTTGGGGTTGCCAGATAACTGACACTGGATTGTACAGAATATCATTGGCAAAGTGCATCACCAATTTAACATCCATTTCTCTATGGGGTATTACAGGGATCACAGATACAGGTGTTGTTCAACTGGTATGTGATTCGTATACTTTCATATCACAAACATGACTTCGCATTCAATTTAAAAGTTTGATTCAAGCGTTTCTTTGTTTACTTTCAAACAGATATCAAGAGCTAATTCTTTGCAGCACCTGAATATCGGTGGCACATTCATCACAGATGAGTCGTTATATGCCATTTCCGGTAGCTGTCCTCACCTAAAGGTAAGTTGTTAGGTACATTTACAATATGGGTTTTCATTAAGCACCAAGTTTTTCGAAATGGCATTTTCTGAAATCTGTTTATGAACCTGAGTCTATTGTTATTTCCAGACCATTGTCCTATGGAGCTGCCGTCATGTAACGGAGAATGGCCTTCTTGTTCTTGTAAATAGTTGCCGTAAACTTGAGTCCATCAATGTATGGGGGACGAGAGTTCCAGTAGATTGCTTCATCGCTTTGCTCACTATCAGTCCCGCTTTAAAGATCAAACCCGGAGGGCTTCTGTTGAATGTAGATACTTCTATGTTGCCCATTGTATAAGCCGCCCCCATTCATATTGTCATTTCTACATCCCGGTACTTAGTTTTCGTTCTCCAGCTCGATGCCCGAGATGGAGGTTGATGTTTATGCATCAGCCCAAGAATTGCTGGCTGGTTATTCAAAAACTCTTCTTGTGTATATAATTCAAATGAATCGCATCCATTTGTGTTCTTTTGTGTAAGGTGTGAATAAAGGGTGAAATAATTCAAAAGAAATGTGCAGAAGTAAATGAAATGATTGCCAATTAACCACAAGGCGTGATGCAATTAGTAAATTGATATTTCCGGAGGATGAATTTCTTAATATCTAATTAACAGGAGTTCAAAACTCACAGAGTATTTTGTGATCAAGAACAAACCGCACTCTGAGCGAGGATTAGGCCCACCTTTCGGGTGTAGAAAAACCTCGTGGTATAATCACGTTGACTATTGTGAAGTTGAAATATGCTTAAACGACCTCAATTTCTTTCCCTTTCAAAGATGGCTTAGTGATATTATTATGATTTGGGACATAAAACAAGAGCATTCAAATATAAAGTGGAGAAGTAAATCGATCTTCCATTTTAAAACTACATTCTCTGAAGAACATGAATACTAACGAACATATTATAGGAGGGAAAGCAAGCCAAAGATGACAAATCTAAGAATACAACGAATAGGAAAAGCTAGTACTTGATAATACAATTACTCCTACGAAGAATTCTAGGCCGCACGATCCCCTACTACTACTACATACACACCATTACCTGACATAAGACCTGAAAACGAAAACGAAAACGAAAACATGTTAGAGAAATGAATGACACAACAGTTCTGGCAGTTGACTACGTTATCATACATTTTTTCTCCATGGTGATCACCATTTCTACAATGTTTGAGTTTTGGTTATGAAAAACAGCCCAAAGCAAAATGTTTGATTCTGATGAAATTATCCGAAATTCACATAATCATTGCAATGTGTTATGATCTCTTGACCAACCTTATACGTAACGAACTAAGAAACAGAAATGGCGTTGATACGGATTACAAGGATATTCTATTGAGCTTTTAAGGTAAGAAATGGAAATAAAGTTGAGAACAAGCCATATAATGAAGGATACTACACATACCTGGACCGATTCTGATACAAGCTTGGTCCTTCATGGTCACTATCTACTTGAGATGCCTGTGCAACTCCATAATTCTTGTCTGAAAAGAATCACAGAAGTCTTTCCCTTTACAATCACGTGTTATTACTCTAGCAACCGTAGAACCACTCCTTGACCTCCTACTGAACTAGGCAGGGTGAAACGGGTATCACTCTAAATTTTAGTCTGATATAAGAATAGAAGCACCCAAGAAGAAGCAACTCACTAATTAACTATCCTAATATTGATGTTGCAGTCATAACCAAAAAGCCATCAATGAAAGATAAAACGTAAAGACAACCCAGCAATTTGGAATATGGACCGTTGAAGCAGCACTGGCAAACTGAACAGAGCCAGTACTAAAGCTTCCACCATTGTTGGTCACTGGACTTCTAGTTGGTACAGAAATATTCTTGCAAGATCCAGAAGGTTCTCCAGCCTGAGAAAATCCAGGGATTAGAATGTTTTTCAAATTGCAATTATCATTACTACACAAAATGGTGTGTCATGGAAGAGTTATTGTAGATCAGTATAAGCCCCCTAAACTTCACCCCATTGATAAGTTATGTGCTTACTTGAATGAAAATCATCAGGAAACAGAGAATCCAGAAAGGCTTCGTAAAAGGATGTTGAACCAAGTTCAAATCCAACATAAATCCATAAAATTTGGGACCGAAAATATAAAACATGCACGATTATCCCAGAAAAATATGTACATTGAAATTATATAATAAAACCCTTCAATCTTACCCGGACACCAAAATATTACTTGGAAGTTGAGATAAAGGAGAAGTGAAAACAAAACATGGACGTAGAACAGCAATTAGTCTTGACATGTAGACCAATTCTAGATTTAGATAGGAACCTAAAATTAAGTTCACACCGATAAACAATGCTTTTAGTTTTAGACAGAAATGTTTGAAAATCTGGGGAACTTTTGGATATGCTGTTAAGGTAGGACAAAGTCTGGATTCAGGCCACAAGAGTTTTTTACCATTAATTGGATTGTAAAAGCGATACAGAAGTCCAAGAAGAACAAAAATAAATGTGGAAACAAGTAATACGAACAAACCTGGCAGGCACTGACAGTACTACACCCACAAAGTGTTGGGCCATTCATTCTGTCAATAGCATCGAACACACCTCCTCCGTCACTCCTCTGCATTAATATCATTTCATGGTTAGTTAAAATGCCTAGTTGGATGATGTTTTAGTATTTGTTCTTCCCTAGCTAAAATTTCCATACCATGTAAAAGTTGACTGCCAAAAAATTTGGCATAGACCCTGCTGCTTTGTAACAGGTACCGACCATCTCCTCAAGTGAAGTTGAATGCTCTTTGCAAGCATCAGCTTCAACTGGATATGATGGAAAGTAATTTTGAAAGAAAAGAGATGCACTTTTTGAATTCAATGGCTTTGATTCTTTTCTCTTCGGGCATGAGCCCGGCTTCACCCCAGGATCTCCAGCTGAAACCCAGTAAATATAAGGCTGTTAGAACCACAATTCAAATATATTGGAGCATAATGATGCTTTCATTTATAAGTACTTACATTCATTTTCGACCATGTACTTCCATTGGTAAGCTACTCCTTCCTGTGCTTCCTTTGAAGAATCAGAGGTAAAAACAAGAAGCCGGTGATTCTCTTGCACCATCTCAGTCACAGTGGGCCAATCTTCACCCTTTTTTGGCATTTTGGCTACAGGAAACCAATACTTGTCTAATCCAGCATTAGTAAACAATGTTGTTAACGCTTTCGGAGTTTTCACATAGTCCTCAATTATAATGATCACAATTTCTGTTGGGTTCTGACTCAAAAATGCTTCCACTTCCATCAAAGTGTTAATTGCAGGTTGCTGAAACAATCCAGTGGACACATTACAAAACAACCTCTCAGAACTATATAACCGTAAATTAACATATCGTGTTGAAATAAGTGTTAAATTGATGAGATGGAAGAAAGATTACAAATGCAGTGAAGTTGTAACATTGCCCCCGAAACGAATGACAAAGCCAGATATCGTTCTGGAAGTCGTACATATCCAACATCAGCCCCCTCACTCCATTCTAAAAACAGTATCAAACAAGTTAAGACAAAGATTTGAATTATTAAATAATAAAAGAAGCAAACACATTTTAAATACCAAGAAAGGAATCAAAAGAAAGGAATGACATTCCAAACGTATCATTACTCATTGCTCTGCTGTTCAGTGACTTGATCATTTCATTTTCAACAAAATACCGAAACAGAAATCGTGTGTTTCAATTCTCAAGCACATACCCTCAACTGGTTAGTAACAGTGTCTTCTTGATTGTAAAATGTGAGTCTTTGAACACCAGGCAAAGGAGGCGCATCGACGATGCTGAACGAGTTATGAGTCACCAACCATGTGTACTTGTTAAAAGGCAACCCATTAATCTACAAACACCAAGAAATTCAAAAAACCGGTTCAGACCCATCATCAAATTCACACACAAAAAATGGGTTGACAACAAAATTTCAAATTTAGCTCAAATCAGCTCAATTTAGCTCAAACCCAACACGAATATACGAATTTCAAGTCTAAAAAGCCTACAATTGAAGTGGGTACAATTGCTTGGCCTCTGGTGCAGACGGGTTGGGCCCTGCCCGAAGCAGGGCAGTTGCCACAGTAGAGACCTACCCCACAGTCAGTGGCAGCAGCACAAGCTTCTAGAACCTGTAAATTATTTGATGGTTCACCTCAAATTCAGGCAGAAAGTGTAGATCTTGAGCAATCAAATGGGAAATTAAAAAGAGAAACCTGGCAATTGCCATTGGAGCAAGCGGTGGAGCTGGTGGCGAAGCCTGAGAATAGTAACAGGAAGATGTAGTACCCAGTTGATGAGGCTGTGCATAGGCGACGTTGGTCCGCCGAGCACGGTGGCATGGCAACTTTGGTTATGCAGAGACCTCCAGAAAGGCCACCGCCAAGAGAGAGAAGGAGTGCGGCAGTCTCTCGGAGAGACAAAGCAAAAAGAAGGAATTTTTACTGTTGGGGGAGAGAGTGACAAGTTTTTGGGTCTTAAACGCGGGATTTGTCACCTTTAATATTTTTCTCAGCAAAAAAACATCACCTCTAATATTTCTCTTTTTTTTCTTAATGGACAAAAGCAACACTTTTCTTGTCTCCTACTATAATTAATAATTATCTTGGCACAAAAATTATATAACATGGTAGATAAATAATAAAATTTGAATTTGAAACTTCTTATTTAGTAAAAATATTAAAAAATGTCACTAGATTGTAATGTCATTAACATTATAAGACTATTTTGTCATATAATTACAAAACTGATACTAGGTTTCTTTTTAATTTGGTCGCTTAGCCAATTTACTCCCTAAAAACTACCCCCGACTAATATCCCCCTATTGTCACATTTCGTAAAAATTTCACATTTCAAGTAAATAAATGTATCAAATAACATCAATAAAGGAAAAATTGCCGATTCTACATAAACAATGAACAATGAAAAGTTGAAAAATAAAGGATTTGATGCTATATTTTCATTATTGTTTTTGTTGGAAGAAATTTTGTTATCAATCGATTCATTGTTGTATCCGAGAATTTTAAAAAATTTCGTATCAATATCAATTTTTTTTAAATGTGATATATTATTCAAATAAAATTTCCACACTTTATAAATCATTTGAAAGAACAAATTCTTAATCCTTCTTATACTCATTATTGATTAGGATGATCACATCATATATCTCCCAAAAATTTATTTTTCCTATTTTTTGTTATTATGTAGGCACATATAAATAATACATTTGGCTTGAAATTAATTTTTGTGATATCTTTTGGTGGCTTTTGTCTTTCAAAGCTTTGGACTTTTGCCCTACATGATAAGTTACATGTAAGTGCCTCTCACGTGGTAGGGTTTGCTTTGCTAAGTGAATTAATTGTAGGGCAACATGGTTTAATTTTTTTTAATAAATACTACGAGAGGACCTCACACTTGAAAGGTGAACCTAATCCTCATTCAGGGTGCGGCTTGACTTTGGCCAGAAAGTACATTCAACTAGTTTCGAACTCTTGCTAATTAGACACTAAGAAATTGATTCTCTGGAAACAGCATTTTGACAGCTACAACAACACACCTTGTGATTACATCATTTAATTTTGAAATAGGAGAAAGTGTTGGTTATTTCAATTCCAGATCAAGTTAAATGCATGATTATTATCGCAACAAATAGAAATTATATTGGTTGCATTTCAAGTTAGGAAATACAAATGGTGACATTTACCCAAAAAAATAATAATACAAATGATGTGATTGAACAATGTTTTATTATTTTTATTTTTCAAAGGTCATTTGTTAATTGTTACTTGTTTATATTAAACCGAATGTTTTTTTAAAAATTAAAAATACACCGTCAATCATGTTAATGCTCTGTCTCATTATAAACTCACATTATTATACTCGACAACGATTTTTTTACCGCCGTAATTTCATGTGGTTAAGAAATTGCAATTTCTAGAGGTTGGTTTAGACTTTAGACAACTTAAAAATGTGTGCCAAAGAATATATCTTTTGTTTGGTCGGATATTCATGAATATTATCAAAAAGTGGAGACTTAAGCATTCTGATTAGTCAAGATATTAGGTAACCTAATACATCAGAGCTTTTAATAATCAGATAACAGTTTGAAGATGTGAAGAGTAGAAAGGTAATTTTGGATTCCACCATGCCATCAAGTCCTTATATGATACTCAGCAGACCAAGAAACAATGAGACTCATGTTAAACAAGTTTTAGGACACCAACATACAATTTTCAAAAAATTAGCCAATCCTTCTTTTAGTCTAGTGTCAAGACACAACCGTCCTCCCTTTTGAGGTCGAAAAGACTGGTACATGCGTTTCAATGCATTTTTTTATCACAATCAAAAGATCCATCATCAACAATTTATACATAAATCAATTTGCAACCCTAGCTAATATCAATACATACATCTAGGGAGGCAGAGAGTTTACTTCATGTATCCACAGCCTCCATGAACTCTTCATCCGCTACCAAGGCAAGCAGAGTCTGAGGCAAAAGGCAAACTTCAAAATCTATACTTCCTTCTTCAGCCCCAGGAAACACAGTCAACTTCCCATTTACCCGGTTCGCCCCTCCGCCTCGCATAGCCACCGGTCTCCCCCACCCAAAGTCGTTGCCAAAAACCTCAAACCGCGGTGAGCTTCCGGTGACCAATGACACACTGCTACCATTACTACTACTGGTCGTAGCCGGAACATTTGTAATATCCGTAATTCTTGAAACCAATGCAGGGTTTTTCCCCCAATCTTTCAAACGCTTCTTCGCTTGTTCATCGGTGAGGGAAGCAATCGCATTGTAAAAGCTCACCGGCTGTGGATTTCGCAACAACTCCTGAAACAGCATTTCCTAGGTACTCCTTTGGCAATGGCGGCTTCAATCTTTGCCTCAATCCAACCGCAACCAGATACCTAGTTTCTTGATTCGGGTTGAGATTTGCACAACGGGTTATGGCTCGCCAAAGATGAGCCATGAGTGATTGAAGGGACGAGATTTGATTGGTGCCCATCTCGCCATTGGCCTTGGATTTGAGTTGTGCGATTTTCTCTTTCGGAAAATGAAAGACTCTTTCTACAGAATCTGGTTGTGGTGAGATCCGCGGAAGAAGATTATTCGGGATTTTAGGTTTTGAGAAGGGAATATGAATTGGGAGATCAATTAGTCCGTTGAGGAACTGACGACTGAAAACGGGACGGGGTTGAGTAGTTTGATTTGAGTCGGAACGAGAGATTTCAGACCAAGTGTTGAAGAAATGCCAGAATGATGATCCATCAACAACAGCATGGTTCATTGTGCAGCCTATGAAAATGCCATCAACGAGCTCAGTTACTTGAACTGCAAGCAAGGGTTTCGACACACCTTCGTAGTTCAAAACCCCATTCATGGAGAAGAGATTGTCCACAATACCATCAGGAACATATGCAGAATCTAAAATATCGCCCACTTTGACACCCTCAGCAACCGCGTGGACAAAGTAGGCTCCTTGGCCGTTGCAATTGATCGAAAAACGAGCAGCACCGGCTTGATCCTCGTCTTTCGTCGTGATGTCTAGTCGGCCAGCGAGTGGATAAAAGATGTTCAAGGTGAGGGAGAGAGGCTTTGAGGTGGTTTATCAAGTTGTGGTTTAGTTGTTGATGTGGTGATTTTCGAAAGAGAAGGCCTCTTTGGATGTGATCAAGTTGGATGGGTATCAAATCCCATGGAGTTAACTCAATTAGTCTTTGAGTGAACTCCTCATCATGGGGTATAGTTGGCTGGATTGTAGTCTCCGAGATATGCCGGATCGGAGACATATATATATATATATATATTATATAAATATATGGGATTAAATTGGAAAACACGGAGGCTGAGAGGGGGTGAATTTGGATCAGGGCGGTGGCTATGGCTTTAGAGAGAATATATATTGGGAAGAAGAGGAAGACTGAAAGGGAAGAGGACCAACCGACCAAGAGGAGATGGAAGAGATAAGTAGGAATGCGCACTCATATTCTAACACGTGTGTACAAATAATAGAGAAGTTCATGTATTCTTTTATATAAATAATAAATAAATAAACTAATTAGTTAATGATATGAATGAGTGTGAAGTGGGAAACCACCAAAAGGTAGGGGTGGGAGTAGTAATGTACACTCAGTTGCGAAGCTACGAATTTAAATTAGAATGAGCACTTTATATTGATAAATATTTAGAGTTTTTTTGGATCAAAAGGAAATTAATGTTTTGATTTCATTCTAATTCAAAAGTTAATGTTAAGAGACGTCATTTCATATGAATACTGATAATAGCGGAAAAATACAAAATTAATATAATAGCAATAATATTAGTGGAGAGAATTTTATAGGTATATATATTATCCATTTTACGGAAGCATTTAGATTTTCAATATTTTTTAGATGAATGTGACCTGTTAATAGATAAATAGAACTAAACATTGTTTTTAGACCTCCGTCGCAAGCATCAACACTGGACCTTCCACCTAGAACAACCCCTCAACGGATCTCACTCAAGGAAAAAAAAAACTTTAAGAATTTTAGTAATATTAGTGTAATTTGCATATAATTAAAAGCGGAGTTACCCTCTTTCTCTCTCTACCTTCTTCTCTTTGCTTTCTCTCTAGAATCTTAGTTGGTCGCAACCCTAGCCGCCGACTCCCGCTGTGGTCGGTGGTAGCACTCATTCTTCATTTCCTTCCTCCCTTTCTCTTATCCTCATTCTCTTATCTTTCTCCATTATTCTCTTCCCGCTTGCCCCCTCTCTGCCTCCGGTTCAGGTAGGCTGAGCTTCCAAGGCGGTTTAGGAGTTGTTGCAGTGGTGGTTGCTTGCCGCTGCGGTGGCTCACATGGCAGCTTGATGTTGGTCTCGTTGAGTGTGATATGCTAAGGGGTTGTTCTAGGTGGAAGGTCCAGATCTGGCTAGGGTTCTGAGGCTTGCGACGGAGGTCTGGCTGCGACGATGGTGCCATGGGTTCCTGGCTTGTTGCTTTGGTGGCGTTGTTGCGTCTGCGGTGACGCTGCAAAGGCGGCGATGGTTTGAAGGAGCTGCTGCGGCGATACTTGGGAGCGGCGTTGATGCGACTGCGGCGATGCTTGGGCAGAGCATTGCTGCGACTGTTGGTTTGCTTCGACGACGGTGTTTCTTGGCTTCGATTGCTTCGGTGTTGCGACAAGGGCTACGATGTGGCTAGGACGGTGGCTGCGCTGGTGGTTGCGACAGTGGCTACGATGGTGGTTGCGAAAGCGACTACGACGACAACCTCAACGACGGCAATGGTGTGGTTGAGGTTGGTTCTACTGCGTGTGGGTGGAGAATTTATCAAAAATAGAAAAAATTTGGCCTTCAATTTTAAAAATGTCACTTTTAAAAAAATTTTGAATTATAACAAAAAGCCTACACAGATAAACTCGAAGACCCTCAAAACTTAAGAACTTAATAAAACTAGAAAACACATAAACTCTAACACATTAAATTGAGAAATTGTATCGTCTATCAAACCTTACCTTGCCTCCATGTTAATCATGCTTGGGAAAATGACGTTCTTGACAAAACACACTAATAAACCTTACCTTACAACGTTGTTCTTCCATCTATAAGGTAAATTTCTTTAACTCTTATTATGTTTTTTTCATATTTTTTTTCTACTCAACAGCTTTTTTGAATTTTTTTTATTTTTACTTTCATTGTTTTGCAAATTCAATGATAATTTTGTATTGTTTGTACGAGGACTGAAGTACGAGGATTATCGTAACTATTTGCATATTCAATTTTCATTGTTTGCCAACTGGTGGTGGTGACAATTTGCGAACTGCACCACACCTTGTGGTTGTTATCAATCAATTTCATTGTTATGCATTCCCCTCTTAAGCAATCTATATGGTTTGAAATTTCTTTCTTTCTCCAAAAATATGTAGTCGAGAGTTTTGAAAAAGTTTCGTATCAATATCGATAATGTGATATATCATCCAAATAAAATTTTCACATTTTATAAATTCCAATATTAATACCAAAAAATTATTTTTCGTAAATTTTGTTATTATGTACGCACATATAAAATTATAAACAGTACACTTGGCTTGAAAATTAATTTTGGTGATATATCTTTTGGTGACTTTTGTCTTTCAAAGCTTTGGACTATTGCCCTACATGATAAGTTACATGTAAGTGCCTCCCACGTGGTAGGGTTTGCTTCTGCTAAGCGAATTCAACTGTAGGGCATGGTTTTGAAAGTGGAGACAGTACGTTAGTTATTTCAATTTCGGGTTTGAAAGTGGAGATAGGGTTGGTTATTTCAATTTCATTATTTTCGCGAAAAATTGAAATTGTATTGGTTGTATTTTAAGTAGGAAATACAAATGATGTGATTGAATAATATTTTATTATTATTATTTTTAGACGGTATTTGTTGTTTGTTACTTATTGATAGTAAGTAGGATGTGTTTTTTAAAACTAAACTTACACCGTCAATCACGTTAATTATCTGTTTCATCACAATTACATATTGACGTACATATATCATAATTGGAACCGTTCATTCTCTAAATCATTATGTCAAGATCATCTCCGTAAAAAAATCAACAAGATCGGAGATCGTTTAGTCATTCACATGTATCAAATAAATCAACGGTTTTTGTAAGATTTATGATCTTTATGGATAATCATCCATTTAGTTGATAAATATGAATAACTAAACGATCTCCAATCTTACTGATTTTTTACGGAAATGATCTTGACATGATGATTTAGAGAATGAACGGCTCCGATTATGATATATGTATAAAGACAATTTAATAAATCAAAAGGGTGATACAAGGACATCTCCACTAGGGTGGGATGCAAGTATTGTCCATGAATTTTTTACCGTCGTAACGTAATTTCATGTGGTTAAAGAAATTGCATTCCTAGATGTTTATTTAGACTTTAGACAACTTAAAAATGTGTGGCAAAGAATATATCTTTTGTTTGGTCGGATATTCATGAATATTATCAAAAAGTGGGGACTTGAGCATTCTGATTAGTCATGATATTAGGTAACAGTTTGAAGATGTCAAGGGTAGAAAGGAAACTTTGGATTCCTCCATGCCATCAAGTCCTTATGTTAAACTCAGAAGACCAAGAAACAATGAGACTCATGTCAAACAAGTTTTAGGACACCGACATATACAAGTTAAAAAAAAATAGCTAACGATATAGACATGTTTTAATAATGTTCAAGCTTGTGTTGATTATATGACTTTTCATGACACTTTTAATGAGCTTTCGTAAAACTGTGTCATAGAAATTAATATGTGGCACATTTATTATACCCGTAACAATTTCTATCTATACGTGAATGTTTCATCATATGTGAATGTTAATCATGAATAATCTCAACAAAAGATGGTGCACTAATGAAGTCATTGATTCATTTTTATTTAATCAGATAGCGTTCGCTGAATAATGTCATTGAATATATTTTAGTACGCTTTCCTCCTGCATGTCATAGAATCCAACACGAACCACAATTTATTCGCGTCATGAAATTGTATTTAAAGACTTTATTAAACGTTTTTTAATACATAAATTTCACGACGGTTTTTTTCTTCTTTAAAAAAGGGACCAACTAGTGGCGAACTACGACAGTCCATAATTGTGGGGGTCAAGAAGACTCACACACGCATTTCAGCACGGCCCTAACCACAAGCGGAAGATGTACCATCCACGATTTCTGCATAAATAAATTTGCAACCCTAGCTAATATCAATACGTACATGTAGGGAGCAGAGAGTTTACTTTGTTGTTAGAAAAATTAGATGACTAGACCACAGAGAAGTAAAGAAAAAACAATAGTATTCTGCTCAATTGAACTACTTCATTATTCATTGACTGAAGAATAAATAGAACCAACAAAACAAATACATCAGAAAAATAAGGGCCTTTCAAATGCTTCTTCGCTTGTTCATCGGTGAGGAAAGCAATGGCATTGTTTATACGCAAACCCGCCCACCCTAGTCCATTTTGTAAAAGCTCACCGGCTGTGGATTTCGCATCAACTCCTAAAACAGCATTTCCAAGGTACTTTTTGGTAATGGCGGCATCAATCTATGCCTCAATCCAACCGCAACCCGATAAATAGTTTCTTGATACGGGTTGAGATTTGCACAACGGGATATGGCTCGCCAAAGATGAGCCATGAGTGATTGAAGGGATGAGATGTGATTGGTGCCCATCTCGACATTGGCCTTGGATTTGAGGTGTGCGATTTTCTCTTTCGAAAAATGAATCACCCTTTGTAATAAGAATATGGTGAAATTCGCGGAGGACAGTTGTCAGGGATTTTAGGTCTTGAGAAGGGAATATGAATTGGTAGATCAATTAGGCCGTTGAGAAACTGACGACTGAAAACGGGACGGGGTTGAGAAGTTTCATTGGAGTCGGAACGAGAGATTTCAGACCAGGTGTTGAAGAAATGCCAGAATGATGATCCAACAACAACAATATGGTTCATTGTGCAAGCTATGAAAATGCCATCAACAAGCTCAGTTACTTGTACTGCAAGCAAGGGTTTCGACACATCTTCATAGTTCAAGACCCCATTCATGGAGAAGAGGTTGTCCACAATGTTGGACTATAAGCTGTCCAATGATTCACTGCTAGCTGCTGAGCTGGAGCATGGAGTCACAACTAGAAGAATGTGTGCTGTGAGTGTGAGTGAGTGAAATCATAACAGAATGTGAGTGTGTGAGGTTTTCTTGTAGAGCAAGGATTCCTAAGTGTAAGCATGTGACATGTGGAGTGTGTGTCATCATGATGTCACAACTCTAACCGTTTATGTGAGTGTGTGAGGAAAGTGTGACTATGTATCTCCTTCCTCATTCATTGAATCATACAAGAAATTACAATCTCAGTCACAACTGAGATATTCCAATTCAGAAATCCAAAGAAGCAAATTATCAAACACTTGGGGTGCAAAACAATATCATAGTATTTTTTGCAGAAATTTAACTAAGCGCATCACTCGAAGGATTCAATCCATAAACTAAACACAATCTATTCAATTCTAGTCTAATCCAAATCAATTTCAATCAAAGTTTAGAGTTGAGATCATACTTGAAGCTTGCAATTTCGTCTTTGACTGTCCTGAGCTTCAAATATCAACATGGTATCAGAGCAGTTCTGATCCGTGAGCACTAAATTGGGGGCGTCAAACTGTGAAGGTCTGTCTGTGAAGAAGTGGTTGTGTCTAACATGGCAAGAGCTGGGGGAGTTGAATTGAGAGCTCCGATCTTTGATGGAACTAGTTACGAGTTATGGAGCATCAAGATGCGCACCATACTAAGAGCGCATGATCTATGGAAGTACGTGGATGTTGGCCTGAATGAAGAAGCAAGGAATGCTGCTAGTGAAGTGGTTAATCTGCCAACATGAGCAAACTACATCAAGGATGCACGAGCCTTGGGATTAATTCAGATTTCTATAGTTGATACAATTTTCTCTAAGATCTCAAACGAGGAGAGTGCCAAAGCAACTTGAGATCTGTTGAAGAGAGAGTATAGAGGAGATCAAAAGATAAGAGTTGTGAAGTTACAATCATTGAGACGTGACTTTGAATACACTCGGATGAAAGAAAATGAATCACTATCTAACTATATGTCTAGACTATATGAAATTGTGAATCAAATGAGAACTTATGGTGAAGATGTCACTGAAAAGAGGCTAGCACAGAAGATATTGATCAGTTTAACTAAATCATATGATTCTATAGTGTCTATTATAGAAGAGACTAGAGGTATGGACACTGTAAATGTTGAAAATGTGGTAGCATTCATTAGAGCTTTTGATCAAAGACTAGAAATGCATGATTGTAATGTGGATAAGGCGTTTGCTAGTTTATCTATGAATGCTAAGGGACAACAGGGCAATGTACAAGGCAAATTCAAGAAGCAATTCAAAGGCAACAAGAAAATATCAATTCTGGAAAGCAAGTGCTCTTGGGGTTTTCAGATTCATGATTTACAAACCGGTGGTCTTTTATTTCAGGGCCCATGAGAAAATGGTCTTTATCCCATCAAGCCCAGCCTTCCTTCTCCTCGTGCTTCTCCCTCCACACATCATGCTCTTACCTCCCAGCTCACATCATCCTTTCTTTGGCATCGCCGTCTTAGACACCCCTCCAACAAAGTTCTTGGTGTTTTAGCTTCTAGTTCATCCTTAGGTTACAATTTTTCTCTTTCAGCAAAATCTTTTTGTAATCATTGTGCATTGGGCAAGTCCACTCGACTTTCCTTTTCATCCTATGATCATTTATCAAGAAAACCATTTGACATTATTCATTCGGATGTGTGGATGTCTCATGTTTCCTCTGTTTCTGAATTTCGTTATTACGTTCTATTAACTGATGATTATACTCGTTATTCTTGGATTTTTCCTATGGGTCTTAAATCTGAAGTATTCACTCATTTTTCCCATTTCATCACTTATGTCTCCACCCAATTCTCTACCTCCATCAAACAATTTCAGAGCGATGGTGGTAAGGAATTCGATAACTCCTCATTTCGTCAACTGTGTGCGCAAAAAGGCATTCACCATCGGTTTTTCTGCCCTCACACCCCCAACAAAATGGCCTCGCTGAACGGAAACACCGACATATCTCTGAAATGGGTCGAACTCTCATGTTGGCATCTCACCTTCCCCACTCCTTACGGGCCGAAGACATGTGCACTGCCGTCTGCTTAATCAACAGGCTTCCGACACCCATCCTTAAGTGGGCCACTCCTTTTACCATGCTCCACGGAAACCGCCCAGATTATTTGGCACTTCGCACATTTGGATGTGCTTGTTTTCCCTTTCTTGGTGCATACACATCTAACAAATTAAAACCTCGCTCTCTTTTGTGTGTTTTTGTTGGTTACAGTGATAAACATAAGGGCCATCGATGCCTCCATGTTGCTACGGGCTGTGTATACATCTCCCGCCATGTCACATTCAACGAATGGACCTGCTCTACCCGTGGCCCATGACCACCTTCAACCGATTTCCCCTCCCCGGCCTGCTGCCCCACCTGGCTCGCTGTCTCCCATAGCGCAACACGGGTCTGCTGGACATGCCGACTCTCCACAGCTGCCACCTGGCCCACTTGCCGATCTCGGCCCAACTACCAAACCTGCACCATCCACCGTGCCCATTCTTCCCTCGCTGGGCTATCACCCCATGCAAACCCGCAGCAAATCAGGAATTTTCAAGCCTAATCCCCGCCTCTTGTTTGCCACTCGCCACCCTGTCCCTCAGGCTTTTGCAGCTCTCGCTCACAGTGACCAGGAACCAACATGCTTCACTCAAGCTTCTCGCTCTCCTCACTGGAATCAGGCCATGGTTGATGAGTTTAATGCACTCCTTAAACAAAATACTTGGACGTTGGTCCCTCCTCCAGCTGGTGTCAATGTAGTCGGGTGCAAATGGGTTTTCAAACTTAAGCGTCATTCTGACGGTAGTGTGGAACGTTACAAAGCTCGCCTCGTGGCCAAGGGCTACCATCAACAACCAGGCTTGGACTACACTGAGACATTCAGTCCCGTTGTCAAACCTCCCACTATTCGGACCATCCTCACCCTTGCCGTCACCCTTGGTTGGCCTCTTCGCCAAATTGATGTCAAAAATGCCTTCCTCCATGGCACTCTTTCTGAGGACGTCTTCATCAGCCACCCGGATTTATTGATTCCACACGGCCCACTCATGTTTGCAAACTCCATAAAGCCATCTATGGCTTGAAACAGGCCCCCGCGTGCATGGTTTGATCGCTTTAGCTCCTTCCTTCTTCGTTGTGGATTTTACCTGAGTCGTGCCGACTCGTCCATGTTTTTATTCCGTCATCACTCATGCATTCTCATCTTGTTATTATATGTTGATGATATTATTATTACCGGAAACCAGCCCAACGTCCTTCAGGCCTTTATGAGCTCCTTGGGCCGCGAATTCGAGATCAAAGATTTGGGTACCCTAAATTATTTCCTTGGGCTTGAGGCCTCATTCTGGTCTAAAGGCCTCCATCTCACTCAAAATAAGTATACGGTCGATCCTCTCACTCGCAGTGGTCTCCTTGACAGTAAACCTGCGTCTACCCCAGCTGCCTCCAAGGTGACACTCTCGTAACGATGGCATACCTCTCCCCGACCCCACCTCTTATCGACATCTTGTTGGTGCACTGTAATACCTCACGCTCACTCGCCCTGAGATCTCATAGGCAGTTCAATCAGTTGCGCAATTTATGAGTTCCCCAACTGACACCCACCTTGTCGCTGTCAAACGCATTCTCCGCTACCTCAAATGCACTCTCGGTCATGGGATTGTTCTGCGTCCTGCCTCCCTTCCGCTTTCCCTGAGCGCCTATTCAGATGCCGATTGGGCCGGCTGCCCGGATACTCGCCGCTCCACCACCGGTTTTTGTGTTTTCTTGGGGCCAAATCTCGTCTCTTGGAGCGCTAAAAAGCAGCGAACGGTGTCTCGTTCCAGCACCGAATTGGAATATCGAGCTCTAGCCTATACCTGTGCTGATACTCTCTGGTTGATGGGTCTTCTTCATGAACTGCGACAACATCAGTGCCCCCTATCTTGCAGCGAATCCGGTCTTCCACTCTCGGTCCAAACCCATTGCTCTTGATTATCATTTTGTGAGGGAACGTGTTGCCTCTGGCAGCCATCGTGTCCAGTTTCTCCCCTCTTCTGTTCAGCTAGCGGATGTGTTTACTAAAGGCTTACCCAAATCAAGGTTTCAGTTGTTGGCGTCCAAACTCGTCTGTGTACCACCGCCGAGTTTGAGGGGGGCTGTTAGTCCTAGTGCACGTGGGTTTGTTCATGACCAGTCCTAGTCAACTTGTAATTGATAAGTCTGATAGAGTTGTTGTGTTTAACTTATATAGGTCCTCATGGTTGTACAGGAAGTCTAGAGTCACGATGACTCTTCTGTATTTAAAGGGTTGTTCACATCAATGAATGGTATCTTGGCCATATATTCTACACATAATGATCTTACGTTTTTTCAAAATAGCCTATTATCTTCTCAAACTTGTGGTTACTTTGCCCTAGAATACCTTCGTATAAACAAAGTCGATTCTTAAAGCGAAAATTTGTGAAATTGTTCATCGTATTATATATTTATTGAGCTCAATAGTTTAGAATCAATAGTCTTAGAATCGATGTTTTTGAGAATGCATATTTATGCAAGTCACTCATCATTTATTAGGATGATCACATCATATCATATCGATCTCCCCAATAATAATTTTTCACATTCTTTGTTATTATTTGAGCACACATATAAATACTATATATTTTTGGCTTGAAATTAATTTTGTTATGTCTTTTGGTGGCTTTGCATTTCAAAGCTTTGGACTTTTGCCCTACATGATAAGTTACATGTAAGTGCCTCTCACGTACGAGTGGTAGGGTTTGCTTCTGCTAAGCGAATTCAATTGTAGGGCAACAGGTTTTTGAAATAAGAAAAAGTGTTGGTTATCGTGATTATATTTTCACGACAAATAGAAATTACATTTATTAGGATCCTGAAAATCTCATGAATTGCTTTCATTTTAGGTAGGAAATACAAATGATGTGATTGAATAAGTTTAAAATAAGTAGAATGTGCTCTACCAAATTAAAAATTAGACCGTCCATTAATTTAATGTCATTTTATTACGAACTCACACTATTAAATTTGACACCGATTTTTTTACCATCATCATGCAATTTGATGTGGTTAAGTAATTGCATTCATAGATGTTGGTTTAGGCTTTAGACACACTATTCGAATTTTGGTCATATGCATATCGCTTTTTTTAGGCATCGATTCAACTGGCATGCGATGCTAAAGCAATATAACGCATTACAGTTATAATTACCGACGCCAAAATAATGAAATGACATCAAGGCTAAATTAAGCGATATCATTAGTGTAGTATTTAGCATCCTCTAGGTGTTAAAATTTGTGGAATCATAAATCACCCAAAAAATTATGAAGTTGCCACATGACCCATAATTTCTATAATGTCCAAATTACCCATGGTAATGATATTGACAGTGTACAAACGTCCACACATTAGATAATATATTTATCTTCTAAATATATTATTTAATTGGACCATCTCCAAATAATAAATAATATTCTGTTTTAGAATTTTTTTTTTATTAAAGTCCAATGAATAAATAATATCTTTTAAAATAATTATTTATTAATCACAAAACCTATTGACCAATCAAAATGCTCCGTAACTTATGAGCCATCAGAGATAAATAGAGGAGTTTACAAGTCTGGACGATTTCTACATCAACACATAGTATGCACTTGTTTTAAATAATGACGCCCACTAACAAGGGTTACAAGCGTAAACCCTAAATGAACATAAACTGGAATCCACAAGGAAATACTTGAGAAACTCTCAATTTTAATTGAATAATATCAAAGATAATCCCATTACAACATTTTAATGTTGTTTATATACTTAGCAAACCCTAGGTTCGAAAAGGAAAGCAAAAACCCTAATAAGCAAAAATTCGAAAACAACCGAAATCTTAAAAGCTGATTTTGAGGCCCTAAGCAACCTTATTTGGCTAAAATAGCTCATACATCATAGCAAATACAATGAGTATTGTTCTTCTCGTCGTTCCCTTTTCGGAAAGATATTATACACCCCATTCTGAGCTCGGACACCAAATCTGTAAATTACTATTGCATCCTTTTTTTCCTTTTTCGGTCTATCTCTTCTTTGATTAATTTCGCCATCTGTTCTACATCTAATAAGTTGAATACATTGGATCTTTATGTTAATTATAATTCAATGAGCTCTTAATTTGTTAAATATAAAGATAGGACTTTGAATTTGGATTTGGATTTCATAGTATAGCTATATTTGTTGATTAGAGTATTACATTGAATGTATGCTATAATTTGAATAAGGAGAATGAAAAAAGAAAATGAATCCAATAACTTTGTGGATTGAGTCACTTTAAATATCTTTCATTATTACTACATCTAGTTATTTCAAATTCATTCAGTCGAGTGTTTTCTAATTTTTTTAGCAAACATAGCCCTGTTATTAAATCCAAATCCCACTTAAAACAAACATAGCCTTATAGTACTTTGAATCTTAACTTAGTCACTTGATGTGATAAATTGAATTCATCGAACCTTGATAAGTGAATAAATATAATATGTTTATTTTTAAGTCAAAAAGCTTAAAAATATTTTTGTAAATGAATAATTTTTAAATTATTATTAAATTGATATCTTACTAAATTAATAAATTTAGATGGTCTATCAAGACTTGTTTTTTTTTTTAAATTTATACTATAATTACATTTTAGTATCATAAAGAACTAATATATTTACCAACTTTCTTTCTCGACCCATATTGTCAAGATACCATATCATGTGTTTGCTTCAAGTTGAAAGAGCTTGGCTTGGCCTAGTGAAGTGAACCAGAAATAAATAGTGATGCTATTTTTCACCAACATGTTCTGTTTTACACTGATCTTTAAAAGAAAATTTAAGGGCAATCTCATTCATCGCATAAATATACATCATTGTCGTGATTGATAAAAATAGAATTTAAAATTTTATAAATTGATAACGTTATCGACATTCATAAAAATTGAACCTTTTGTTTCAGTTTAATTTTTATAGAATATTCAAAAAAATTAAACCGATCCGATATTAGTTCGGTTCGGTCAATTTTCATTTGATAACATCATGCACAGCCCCCATGAACTCTTCATCCTCTGCCATGGCAAGCAGAGTCTCAGGCAAAAGGCAAACTTCAAAATCAACACTTCCTTCTTTAGCCCCAGGAAACACAGTCAGCTTCCCATTCATCTTGTTCGCCCCTCCGCTTCGCACGGCCACCGGTCTTCCCCACCCGAAATCGTTCCCATAAACATCAAACCGCGGCGAGCTTCCGGTGAGCAATGAAACAGAGCTCGTAGCAGTACCAATTGGCACATTATTCCTCAATTTCGATCGCGCTTCCGGGGCTTTTCCCCAATTCTCTAACCGCTTCTTCACTTCTTGATCTGTTAGGGAAGCAATCGCGTTGTTTATACGCAATCCGGCCCAGCCTAGTCCATTTTGTAAGAGCTCACCAGCTGTGGACTTCACATCAACTCCAAAAATAACATTTCCAAGGTACTCTTTTGGCAATGGTGGCTTTAATTTTTGCCTCAATCCTACTGCGACATGATAGATAATTTCTTGGTTCGGGTTGAGATGCATACACCGGGTTATGGCTCGCCAAAGATGAGCCATGAGTGCTTGAAGAGAAGAGATGTGATTGGTGCCCATCTCACCATTGGCCTTGGATTTGAGAGCTGCGATTTTTTCTTTTGAAAAATGAAACACCCTTTGTAAAGAATCTGGTGAAATCCGCGGAGGATGATTATCCGGGATTTTAGGTTCAGAGAAGGGAATATGAATTGGGACATCAATTAGGCCGTGGAGAAACTGTCGACTGAAAACAGGACGGGGTTGAGAAGTTTCTTTGTTGTCGGAACGAGAAATTTCAGACCAAGTATTGAAGAAATGCCAGAATGATGAGCCATCAACAACAGCATGATTCATTGTGCAGCCTATGAAAATGCCGTCAACAAGCTCGGTTACTTGCACAGCAAGCAAGGGCTTCGACACACCTTCATAGTTCAAAACTCCATTCAAGGGAAAGAGGCTAGACACAATGTCCTCAGGAACATAAGCAGAATCTAAAATATCACCCGCTCTGACATCCTCAGAAGCTGCGTGGACAAAGTGGGCTCCTTCGCCGTTGCAATTGATCGAGAAACGGGCAGTACCGGGTTTATCTTCGTTTTCCGTGATGTGTAGGCGGCCGGAAAGTGGGTAGAAGATGTTTAAGGTGAGGGAAAGAGAGGCTTTGAGGTGGTTTATCAAGTTGAGGTCTAGTTGTTGGTCTGCTGATTTCTTGAAGAGAAGCCCTTTTTGAATGTAATCAAGTTGGATAAGTCTCAGATCCCATGGAGTTAAGTCGATGAATGTTTGAACTAACTTATCATCATGGCTTGTTGGCCGGAGAATGGTCGTGGAGATGTGCCTAATCTGAGACATTTTTGTTTTTCCGGTTTAGATTGAATGAAGGCTTGGGGTTTTGAAAATGGAGAGAGATTAGAGTTAGAATTAAGGTTTGATTATTTCTTTTTTTAATTGTCTCGGATTGCACACTTAACAATAAACAAACAATGGAATTAGCCAAGTGAGATTTTAATATATTTTATTTAAATTATAAACAAGTATATAATTGAATGAGAAACATGGGCGACATGAAGCACATTCTAGTAGGAAAAATATAAGTTTAATGAACGGATTACCTCAGCTCTTACGAATTAATGTGGCCTTCATATTTAAACAATTTGATAACTATTTTGGCGCTTTGATGATTATTTCAATTTTTATTTTTTATATTTGAAACATATACAATGTATAAAAGAAGTAGAGACGGATAAGTTTGGTGATAAGGAAAGGGAAAAATAAATAACACTGACAAAAAAAAAAAACAAATCAACAATAATTGACGAACACACGAAAAATAGGTTTTGGTTTGTGAATTATTTTAATTTTTTTTTACATTTGTTCTCTTTCTCTTTCATCATATCTTTTCTCCATCTTTCATTTCCTTGTATCTCAAGCATAAAAATTAGAAATAAAAAACTACGACCTCTTCGTTTTTTTGTTTTTGGTTGTTCGTTGTTATGCTTAAGATAAAGGAAAGTATACGAGTGAAAGAGGGGAAGGAAAAAAAGGGATCATATAGCGAAAATAATATAGAAAAAAGAATGAAAACATAATCAGAAAGTCAAAACTACAACAAATAGTTTTTGGTTTTTAGTTTTCATTTTCTATATTTTCCTTCTACATTTATTCGCTCTTCCATCATATATCCTTCATCCGCTCTTACCATCCCTTATTTCCTCAAATATGAAACATAAAAAGTGAAATCTTAAAAACTTAAAACGAAATGGTTATAAAACAAGACCTTCCGCAATTGTACTTACATAAAGAACTAACAATTCCTTAGAGTGAAAACAATTATGATCCAATTGAGTTCAAAGTCTCAGTGATGCCAACAATTTATTTACGTAGAAATTCTTTTGATACAATTATTTCAATGCAGAGTACTTCATTTTATTGGAGCCTCCAACAACACCGAGTTAATGGCACTCTAAATGGTAGAAATTGTCTCAAATGACTTATACTAGTAAGGTTGATATGCGGTTAAAATATTTTGTGTACTCTCGACAGAAACTTTATTGAAGATTTAAATGAATAACTTGATGGAAACTTTATTGAAGATTTAAATGAATAACTTGATGGAAACTTTATTGAAGATTTAAATGAATAACTTGATAAACCACTAATTGAAGAAAAAAGTCCAAAATCCAAACGAGAATCACCTTTATTGACATTCTCTGGTAGTAAAACTGGATTACCATCCAAACCTTCTTCTTCTATAATAAAAGTGGAACAAATGATAAAAGATTTAACTTTAGCCCAGTCAAAAGATCCACAAAAAAAGTTTACAAGGAATAGATATGCACAATCAAGAGTCAGAAACCACGAATTCTTCTGAGTCTGAATATAGTAACGTCAGTAAAATTGAAAATGCATTTAAAAATCTTGAACTTAAAAGAATATCTACCAAAGTAAACCCGACCAGTTTTAGCAAAAATTGGTATAATAGACCAATGCCTCCAGATATTCAACATGAAGAAAGTATATTTCAAAATCAATTTACGGTATCCTCTGATAAACTCTATGAATGGAATATAGATGGTTTATCTGAGCAAGAAATATTAAATAAGTTACAGCATATGTCAATGGTTGCTAACATTTATGTTACCAATCATAATCTTAGTCAACCGGAGATCCTTGACCACTTTATTACTGGATTTTATGGAACCCTTCGTGCTTGGTGGGAAAAACACCTCACTGAGCAGTCAAGACAGGATATCATGCATTATGTACTACACGATGAGGAAGGCCTCCCAGTCTTTGATGAAAGAATTGGGGCATGAATTCCTGATGCAGTTAACATTTTACTACTCACAATAATAGAACATTTCATAGGAACCCCAAGTAATGTCACTACTAGAATCCTTGATCAACTCAATAATCTCATATGTCCAACATTGAGTGACTTTAGATGGTATAAAGATGTTTTCATATCAAGAGTAATGCTAAGAGATGATAGTAATCAATCTTTCTAGAAAGAAAAATTTATTAGTGGTTTACCAAATCTATTTGCTCACAAAATCAGACAAGTCCTCAATAATGAGCAAGGTCAAATTGATTATGAAAAACTTACTTATGAAAATATAGTAAGTGTAATTCTAAAAGAAGGATTAAAAATGTGCATTGACATGAAAATAAGTAGGCAAATTAATAATGATAAAAGAAAAGCAAAATATGAGTTAGGAAATTTTTGTGAACAATATGGCTTACCTACCATTCCACCTTCACGAAAGAATAAACATATTTCTAAAAGAAAAAATAATTTCAGTAATAAAAAATATTATAAGCCTTATAAAAAGCATAAATTCCAGTTATGAAAAAAGACCAAGAAAATATTGGCCAAATAAGTCAAAAAATTGGTTACATAAATCACGTAAAGACAAACAAAGAGCCAGATGCTATAAGTGTCAAAAGCCTGGTCATTTTGCAAATAATTGCCCAATAAAGAACAAGATTAACCAGTTAAAAATCACTGATGAAGAAAAAGAAGACTTAATTCGGGTCTTAGAATTAAGAAATACTTATTACAATGAAGAAATCCTTTCTGAATCAGATTCTAGTAATCAAACATCTACAGATGATGAGATGTCCAGTTCTCTAGAGATTAAAATAGGTTGTCAAGATAATTGTTGTAAAACAGTCAATGTCCTCACCAAACAAGAGGAACAAGAAGAATTGTTAATAGATTTAATTGGGAAAATTGACAATCCAGATTTAAAGTCGGAATACTTAAAAAAATTAAGAAGAGTTATTCTCCGAAATGAACAAGAACAAGATCAAGTTAAAAGACCCTCCGCCAAAATAAGCCTTAGTACAACCTTAGACAGATTCAACAAAGCGAAGAAAGAAGTCACCATTCAAGATTTACAATCAGAGGTCAACAAGATTAAAGAAGATATCAAACAGTTAAAAATTGAAAATCAAGATATAAAAACTCAGTTAATCAGAACAAATAATTTTGAAGATGAACAATCTTGCCATGAAGAAGAAAGATACCAAAGTCATGATAATATCGTAAATCTTATACAAAAAATTCACATTAAAAAATGGTACATCTCAGTCAGATTAGTAATTCAAGATTTTGAGTTAACCACTATAGCCCTTGTAGATTCAGGTGCATATCTCAATTGTCTTTAGGAAGGGTTAATCCCAACAAAATATTATAAGAAATCAACCAAATCCTTAAAATCTGCAATTGGTAGTAAAATGGAACTTAAGTACAAAATTCCAAAGACCCATATTTGCCAAGATAATGTCTGTTTTAAGACACCATTTGTCTTACTTAGGAATATAAGTGATCAAATGATTTTAGGACTCCCATTCATCACATTATTATACCCTTTCACAACAAATTATGATGAAATAACCACTTACCCAATGCATCAAAAAGTCACATTCAAATTTCTAGTTAATCCTACAATCCAAACAGTAAAAGCCTTCCAAAAAGATTCTATATCACAAACAATCAGTTTAATAAATTGTAAAACCAAACAGTTATCCTTTCTTAAAAAAGAAATTAAATTTAAAAGAATTGAAGATCAATTAAAACAAGGAGCTCTTCAATCTAAAATTCAGAAGTTTGAAGAAAGTATATATATATATATATATATATATATATTAATGTATATGAAATAGATTGACACTATGAAACAAATCAAATTAAAATTCACTGACTTGTATTCTTGAGAGAGGCTTGCAAAGCAATGTCCTAAGACAGAATTACACCCCTACACACGTGTTGTAGATGTCTCTGTGGGCATCCGTCCTGCAGGATACAACTCTCAATTCCAAGGCGTTGCAGTGATGCCTTGGAATCTGGCGAACTTCACTTGTGTTTTTCTCTCCAAGATTTTGAATGAAAGATAGTCAAAAACTGATGTTTTTTTGGAAGAGAACTTTGTAGTCTTTAAATAGAATGTGGAATGTGTAGTTTCCATGGTGTGTGAATTGTTGCAACTGTCTCCATTTGAATTCAAATTGAACAGTTGCAATGGTATATTCAAAATCAAAGTCTCATGTTTATCCAAAACAAAATAAAGTTCCCAAGATGCCACAACCCATATTTATCGTGATTTTATATCACAAACTTCCAACAATACCCAACATTTTCTATTCAAACTTAAACAATACCCCACATTTGAATAGAAAATAAGAAATAAGATGTGAAATAGAATTTTCAAAAATTGAGAAGTGGAGAGAAAAATTAGACTTGATAAGCATCAGGAAAGGTGTCTTTTGAACTTGAACCGTCGATAGTGAAAACTTATCGGGTTTACTTTGTGACGCAGTGGATGAAATCTTGAACTGCTCACGTTTGTAACAAGCCGAGACAACAAGTAAATTTTTGAATCTCCCTAACCAGTTTGCCTATTGAACCTAGACCATGGGATCTCCAATTAGCTAGGTTAGGTTTCAATCACGTTGATTCATTGAATGGCTTTAAACCCATTCCCCTCGATGTAAACACTACTTGCTCCATTGGTAGGCTTTTTGTCAAAGGGTCTGCAATGTTTTCGTTTGACTTCACATAATCTATGGAAATGATTCCATTTGTGAGCAATTCTTTAATTGTATTATGTCTTCGCCTTATATTCCTTGACTTTCCATTGTAAATGCTATTTTTGGCTCTAGCTTAGGTTGACCTGTTATCACAATGTATACCAATAGCTGTCAAGGTTTAGGCCATAATGGAATATCATTTAGAAAATTTCGGAGCCATTCTACTTCTTCTACAGCTTTGTCTAAGGCGATAGATTCTGATTCCATAGTGGAACGTGCAATGCACGTTTGTTTGGATGAGATCTCCAAGGCACTGCTGCTCCTCCAAGTGTAAATATATATCCACTAGTAGATTTGGATTCAGTGTCATTCGAAATCCAATTTGCATCACTATATCCCTCCAAGATGGCAGGGTATTTCTGATAATGCAATCTGTAGTTAATGGTGTATTTCAAATACCTCAAGACTCTTACAAGAGCAATCCAATGATCTTTTCCAGGATTGCTTGTATATCGACTAAGTCGACTTACAGAGTAAGCGATATCGGGTCTAGTACTATTCATTATATACATTCAACTTCCAATCACTTGAGAGTATTTCAACTGAGATACACCATCAACAATGTGATTGAGTGAGTGAATACCCACCATCATCTCTTTAAATTTTAATTCCCAAAATTACATCAGCTTTGCCCATGTCTTTCATGTCAAAGCACGAACTCAACATTTTCTTTGTGGAATTGATTACATCTTTATTTGTGCCCATAATGAGCATGTCATCAACATACATGCATATTATGACATAGGAATTTTTTGTTATAATTCTTGATGTACACACATTTGTCACATTCATTAATTTTGAAGCCATGCGTAGCCATTGTATGATCAAATTTTTCATGCCATTGTTTGGGTGCTTGTTTTAATCCATATAAAGTTTTCACAAGTTTTCACACCTTTTTCTCTTGACCTTCAACCACAAATCCTTCAGGTTGTTCCGTGTAAATTTCTTCATCCAATTCACCATTTAGAAACACTGTCTTTACATCCATTTGGTGAATATCCAAATTATAAATGGATGCAATTGCTAGAAGCAACCTTATGGAAGGGATTCTTGAAACCAGAGAATAAGTGTCAAAGAAATCTAGCCCTTCTTTTTGACGATACCCTTTGGCTACTAGACGAGCCTTATACTTGTCTATAGTACCATCTGGTTTTAATTTCTTTTTGAAAATCCATTTATAGCCAATCGGTTTATTACCGGGCGGTAAGTCCACCAATTGCCATGTATTATTGTGTAAAAGTAGCATCTGGAGAGGCCATAGCCTCTTTATATGTTTGTGGCTCCCCCTCAGTTAAGTATGTCAAGAAATCAGGCCCAAAATTGTTGGCAACTCTCATCCTTTTACTTGCTCTTCTAGGTTCATTTTCTTCAGGTTCTTGAAGACTAGTGGAGGCTTGATCTATATTACTGACATCATGCACTCCTTTGTTTGCATTGTTGCTTTTTCCTCACTTTTTCGCAGCTTTCCTCTTTGTATCTGCAGGTGATTGACCAGGTCACGGATCTGCTTGCCCAGCAGAATGCCCTTTGCTCCTCCGTCGATGCCATCAGGGAATCTCATATGTCGTTCCAAACTTCCGTCAAGCTGCAACTCGTTGGTTTCCAGACTTCATTGTTGGACCATCTCCAAGCTTTTTTGATAGGCTCCTCCTCCGCATCCTCGCCTGCTGGTGGGGGCGTCCGTCATCTTCAAGGTTCTGGGGGTTTATCCTCCTCTTCCTCCGACTCTGAACTTGTCCTTGTTCAGGTCACCCAATTTCCTCCCCTCACCAGACAGTCCCTCATTCCCATTCCCTCCCGCCCAATTTCACTCGATTCGCCTTCCCTGACGCAACCTTCCTTTTCATCCTCAATTTTTACTCAAACAGCTCCCCTATATACTTCTCACCCATTTCTGTTCCACCACCCCCATCCACCTCTCCATTCCTTTCCCTCCCCCAAAATTGACCTCACTCGATTTACCGGCGAGGATCCGTACGGCTGGGTAGCAATGGCTGAGCGATTTTTGGATTTCTACGAGATTCCACTATCTCAGATAGTCCGTGTCGCTGCTTGCCACTTCGGTGCTGATGCTTCCGTTTGGATGCGCAGGTTTGTGCAGCGTTTTCCAACCTCTAACTGGCCTTAGTTTGTGGAATTGTTATTGCAGCCCTTCGGTGACTACAGTTCTGCTGTGTTGGAGTCGACATTATCCCATCTCCAACACATTGGTACGGTGGCGGATTACATCACTGGATTCACTCGTTTATCTTGCAGAGCTATTGACTGGTCCGACTCTCAATTGAAGTATGTTTTCATTGATGGTCTCCGTGACGAAATTCGTCATGATGTGCTCGCCACCACTCCCCTCACACTACTTCAAGCTCAGCGTCTAGCTCGCTTGTTCGAACAGAAATTACTGGCTCAGCGAACCCAGGCTATACGCCCTTTCTATTACTCTTCCTCACCACCACATAACATTTCCCCAGGTACTTTCCGCCACTTAACCCAAGCTGAAGCCAGGGAACGTCGTTCTAAAAACCTCTGTTTTCATTTTGATGAGACTTACACTCCAGGCCATTGCTGTAAACGTCCATTGTTGTCTATGATTGAGGCTGATTTTCCCGATGACGAATTTCATGATTGCCCCCCATCCCCAACCTCTCTTCCTCCAGTGCTCGATGAGTCACAATCATTTACATTGCATTCCTTGCTGGGTGATGCCAACAATTTATTTACGTAGAAATTCTTTTGATACAATTATTTCAATGCAGAGTACTTCATTTTATTGGAGCCTCCAACAACACCGAGTTAATGGCACTCTAAATGGTAGAAATTGTCTCAAATGACTTATACTAGTAAGGTTGATATGCGGTTAAAATATTTTGTGTACTCTCGACAGAAACTTTATTGAAGATTTAAATGAATAACTTGATGGAAACTTTATTGAAGATTTAAATGAATAACTTGATGGAAACTTTATTGAAGATTTAAATGAATAACTTGATAAACCACTAATTGAAGAAAAAAGTCCAAAACCCAAACGAGAATCACCTTTATTGACATTCTCTGGTAGTAAAACTGGATTACCATCCAAACCTTCTTCTTCTATAATAAAAGTGGAACAAATGATAAAAGATTTAACTTTAGCCCAGTCAAAAGATCCACAAAAAAAGTTTACAAGGAATAGATATGCACAATCAAGAGTCAGAAACCACGAATTCTTCTGAGTCTGAATATAGTAACGTCAGTAAAATTGAAAATGCATTTAAAAATCTTGAACTTAAAAGAATATCTACCAAAGTAAACCCGACCAGTTTTAGCAAAAATTGGTATAATAGACCAATGCCTCCAGATATTCAACATGAAGAAAGTATATTTCAAAATCAATTTACGGTATCCTCTGATAAACTCTATGAATGGAATATAGATGGTTTATCTGAGCAAGAAATATTAAATAAGTTACAGCATATGTCAATGGTTGCTAACATTTATGTTACCAATCATAATCTTAGTCAACCGGAGATCCTTGACCACTTTATTACTGGATTTTATGGAACCCTTCGTGCTTGGTGGGAAAAACACCTCACTGAGCAGTCAAGACAGGATATCATGCATTATGTACTACACGATGAGGAAGGCCTCCCAGTCTTTGATGAAAGAATTGGGGCATGAATTCCTGATGCAGTTAACATTTTACTACTCACAATAATAGAACATTTCATAGGAACCCCAAGTAATGTCACTACTAGAATCCTTGATCAACTCAATAATCTCATATGTCCAACATTGAGTGACTTTAGATGGTATAAAGATGTTTTCATATCAAGAGTAATGCTAAGAGATGATAGTAATCAATCTTTCTAGAAAGAAAAATTTATTAGTGGTTTACCAAATCTATTTGCTCACAAAATCAGACAAGTCCTCAATAATGAGCAAGGTCAAATTGATTATGAAAAACTTACTTATGAAAATATAGTAAGTGTAATTCTAAAAGAAGGATTAAAAATGTGCATTGACATGAAAATAAGTAGGCAAATTAATAATGATAAAAGAAAAGCAAAATATGAGTTAGGAAATTTTTGTGAACAATATGGCTTACCTACCATTCCACCTTCACGAAAGAATAAACATATTTCTAAAAGAAAAAATAATTTCAGTAATAAAAAATATTATAAGCCTTATAAAAAGCATAAATTCCAGTTATGAAAAAAGACCAAGAAAATATTGGCCAAATAAGTCAAAAAATTGGTTACATAAATCACGTAAAGACAAACAAAGAGCCAGATGCTATAAGTGTCAAAAGCCTGGTCATTTTGCAAATAATTGCCCAATAAAGAACAAGATTAACCAGTTAAAAATCACTGATGAAGAAAAAGAAGACTTAATTCGGGTCTTAGAATTAAGAAATACTTATTACAATGAAGAAATCCTTTCTGAATCAGATTCTAGTAATCAAACATCTACAGATGATGAGATGTCCAGTTCTCTAGAGATTAAAATAGGTTGTCAAGATAATTGTTGTAAAACAGTCAATGTCCTCACCAAACAAGAGGAACAAGAAGAATTGTTAATAGATTTAATTGGGAAAATTGACAATCCAGATTTAAAGTCGGAATACTTAAAAAAATTAAGAAGAGTTATTCTCCGAAATGAACAAGAACAAGATCAAGTTAAAAGACCCTCCGCCAAAATAAGCCTTAGTACAACCTTAGACAGATTCAACAAAGCGAAGAAAGAAGTCACCATTCAAGATTTACAATCAGAGGTCAACAAGATTAAAGAAGATATCAAACAGTTAAAAATTGAAAATCAAGATATAAAAACTCAGTTAATCAGAACAAATAATTTTGAAGATGAACAATCTTGCCATGAAGAAGAAAGATACCAAAGTCATGATAATATCGTAAATCTTATACAAAAAATTCACATTAAAAAATGGTACATCTCAGTCAGATTAGTAATTCAAGATTTTGAGTTAACCACTATAGCCCTTGTAGATTCAGGTGCATATCTCAATTGTCTTTAGGAAGGGTTAATCCCAACAAAATATTATAAGAAATCAACCAAATCCTTAAAATCTGCAATTGGTAGTAAAATGGAACTTAAGTACAAAATTCCAAAGACCCATATTTGCCAAGATAATGTCTGTTTTAAGACACCATTTGTCTTACTTAGGAATATAAGTGATCAAATGATTTTAGGACTCCCATTCATCACATTATTATACCCTTTCACAACAAATTATGATGAAATAACCACTTACCCAATGCATCAAAAAGTCACATTCAAATTTCTAGTTAATCCTACAATCCAAACAGTAAAAGCCTTCCAAAAAGATTCTATATCACAAACAATCAGTTTAATAAATTGTAAAACCAAACAGTTATCCTTTCTTAAAAAAGAAATTAAATTTAAAAGAATTGAAGATCAATTAAAACAAGGAGCTCTTCAATCTAAAATTCAGAAGTTTGAAGAAAGTATATATATATATATATATATATATATATATTAATGTATATGAAATAGATTGACACTATGAAACAAATCAAATTAAAATTCACTGACTTGTATTCTTGAGAGAGGCTTGCAAAGCAATGTCCTAAGACAGAATTACACCCCTACACACGTGTTGTAGATGTCTCTGTGGGCATCCGTCCTGCAGGATACAACTCTCAATTCCAAGGCGTTGCAGTGATGCCTTGGAATCTGGCGAACTTCACTTGTGTTTTTCTCTCCAAGATTTTGAATGAAAGATAGTCAAAAACTGATGTTTTTTTGGAAGAGAACTTTGTAGTCTTTAAATAGAATGTGGAATGTGTAGTTTCCATGGTGTGTGAATTGTTGCAACTGTCTCCATTTGAATTCAAATTGAACAGTTGCAATGGTATATTCAAAATCAAAGTCTCATGTTTATCCAAAACAAAATAAAGTTCCCAAGATGCCACAACCCATATTTATCGTGATTTTATATCACAAACTTCCAACAATACCCAACATTTTCTATTCAAACTTAAACAATACCCCACATTTGAATAGAAAATAAGAAATAAGATGTGAAATAGAATTTTCAAAAATTGAGAAGTGGAGAGAAAAATTAGACTTGATAAGCATCAGGAAAGGTGTCTTTTGAACTTGAACCGTCGATAGTGAAAACTTATCGGGTTTACTTTGTGACGCAGTGGATGAAATCTTGAACTGCTCACGTTTGTAACAAGCCGAGACAACAAGTAAATTTTTGAATCTCCCTAACCAGTTTTCCTATTGAACCTAGACCATGGGATCTCCAATTAGCTAGGTTAGGTTTCAATCACGTTGATTCATTGAATGGCTTTAAACCCATTCCCCTCGATGTAAACACTACTTGCTCCATTGGTAGGCTTTTTGTCAAAGGGTCTGCAATGTTTTCGTTTGACTTCACATAATCTATGGAAATGATTCCATTTGTGAGCAATTCTTTAATTGTATTATGTCTTCGCCTTATATTCCTTGACTTTCCATTGTAAATGCTATTTTTGGCTCTAGCTTAGGTTGACCTGTTATCACAATGTATACCAATAGCTGTCAAGGTTTAGGCCATAATGGAATATCATTTAGAAAATTTCGGAGCCATTCTACTTCTTCTACAGCTTTGTCTAAGGCGATAGATTCTGATTCCATAGTGGAACGTGCAATGCACGTTTGTTTGGATGAGATCTCCAAGGCACTGCTGCTCCTCCAAGTGTAAATATATATCCACTAGTAGATTTGGATTCAGTGTCATTCGAAATCCAATTTGCATCACTATATCCCTCCAAGATGGCAGGGTATTTCTGATAATGCAATCTGTAGTTAATGGTGTATTTCAAATACCTCAAGACTCTTACAAGAGCAATCCAATGATCTTTTCCAGGATTGCTTGTATATCGACTAAGTCGACTTACAGAGTAAGCGATATCGGGTCTAGTACTATTCATTATATACATTCAACTTCCAATCACTTGAGAGTATTTCAACTGAGATACACCATCAACAATGTGATTGAGTGAGTGAATACCCACCATCATCTCTTTAAATTTTAATTCCCAAAATTACATCAGCTTTGCCCATGTCTTTCATGTCAAAGCACGAACTCAACATTTTCTTTGTGGAATTGATTACATCTTTATTTGTGCCCATAATGAGCATGTCATCAACATACATGCATATTATGACATAGGAATTTTTTGTTATAATTCTTGATGTACACACATTTGTCACATTCATTAATTTTGAAGCCATGCGTAGCCATTGTATGATCAAATTTTTCATGCCATTGTTTGGGTGCTTGTTTTAATCCATATAAAGTTTTCACAAGTTTTCACACCTTTTTCTCTTGACCTTCAACCACAAATCCTTCAGGTTGTTCCGTGTAAATTTCTTCATCCAATTCACCATTTAGAAACACTGTCTTTACATCCATTTGGTGAATATCCAAATTATAAATGGATGCAATTGCTAGAAGCAACCTTATGGAAGGGATTCTTGAAACCAGAGAATAAGTGTCAAAGAAATCTAGCCCTTCTTTTTGACGATACCCTTTGGCTACTAGACGAGCCTTATACTTGTCTATAGTACCATCTGGTTTTAATTTCTTTTTGAAAATCCATTTATAGCCAATCGGTTTATTACCGGGCGGTAAGTCCACCAATTGCCATGTATTATTGTGTAAAAGTAGCATCTGGAGAGGCCATAGCCTCTTTATATGTTTGTGGCTCCCCCTCAGTTAAGTATGTCAAGAAATCAGGCCCAAAATTGTTGGCAACTCTCATCCTTTTACTTGCTCTTCTAGGTTCATTTTCTTCAGGTTCTTGAAGACTAGTGGAGGCTTGATCTATATTACTGACATCATGCACTCCTTTGTTTGCATTGTTGCTTTTTCCTCACTTTTTCGCAGCTTTCCTCTTTGTATCTGCAGGTGATTGACCAGGTCACGGATCTGCTTGCCCAGCAGAATGCCCTTTGCTCCTCCGTCGATGCCATCAGGGAATCTCATATGTCGTTCCAAACTTCCGTCAAGCTGCAACTCGTTGGTTTCCAGACTTCATTGTTGGACCATCTCCAAGCTTTTTTGATAGGCTCCTCCTCCGCATCCTCGCCTGCTGGTGGGGGCGTCCGTCATCTTCAAGGTTCTGGGGGTTTATCCTCCTCTTCCTCCGACTCTGAACTTGTCCTTGTTCAGGTCACCCAATTTCCTCCCCTCACCAGACAGTCCCTCATTCCCATTCCCTCCCGCCCAATTTCACTCGATTCGCCTTCCCTGACGCAACCTTCCTTTTCATCCTCAATTTTTACTCAAACAGCTCCCCTATATACTTCTCACCCATTTCTGTTCCACCACCCCCATCCACCTCTCCATTCCTTTCCCTCCCCCAAAATTGACCTCACTCGATTTACCGGCGAGGATCCGTACGGCTGGGTAGCAATGGCTGAGCGATTTTTGGATTTCTACGAGATTCCACTATCTCAGATAGTCCGTGTCGCTGCTTGCCACTTCGGTGCTGATGCTTCCGTTTGGATGCGCAGGTTTGTGCAGCGTTTTCCAACCTCTAACTGGCCTTAGTTTGTGGAATTGTTATTGCAGCCCTTCGGTGACTACAGTTCTGCTGTGTTGGAGTCGACATTATCCCATCTCCAACACATTGGTACGGTGGCGGATTACATCACTGGATTCACTCGTTTATCTTGCAGAGCTATTGACTGGTCCGACTCTCAATTGAAGTATGTTTTCATTGATGGTCTCCGTGACGAAATTCGTCATGATGTGCTCGCCACCACTCCCCTCACACTACTTCAAGCTCAGCGTCTAGCTCGCTTGTTCGAACAGAAATTACTGGCTCAGCGAACCCAGGCTATACGCCCTTTCTATTACTCTTCCTCACCACCACATAACATTTCCCCAGGTACTTTCCGCCACTTAACCCAAGCTGAAGCCAGGGAACGTCGTTCTAAAAACCTCTGTTTTCATTTTGATGAGACTTACACTCCAGGCCATTGCTGTAAACGTCCATTGTTGTCTATGATTGAGGCTGATTTTCCCGATGACGAATTTCATGATTGCCCCCCATCCCCAACCTCTCTTCCTCCAGTGCTCGATGAGTCACAATCATTTACATTGCATTCCTTGCTGGGTGCTCCTCATGCTCAGACTATGCGCCTCCTGGGATCAATTGATTCCATCCATGTTCATATTTTCGTGGATTCAGGTGCTACTACCAATTTTCTGAACCCTATCATTGCCTCTCGATTGGGACTTATCGTGGACTCCTCTTCCACATATTCCTTTGTGACAGCATCTGGTATTTCAGTTACTACGGTGGGCACCGTTCAGAATGTTTCAGTCGAAATACAAAGTTACCGTTTGACAACCTCTTTTGCTCTTCTTTCGGTTGCCACTTGTGATGTACTTCTTGGTGCAGAATGGTTGGAATCCTTGGGTGTCATTGCTTCGCATTTCAAGCACAACATTATGGTGTTCGTTGTCAATGGAAAACAGTATCAGTTACAAGGCATTAGATCACCCCCATTGCCATGTTTAGAGTCTAAGCCCGTGTTATCACCCTTTCACCCCAACACATTATCCTGTACTCCATGCCTTTCTACTAATGACCCCTTGGTCATTGGTCAATTACCACAGGATATTCAATATTTACTAGAACATTATGTCGTTTTATTTGAGGCTCCTACCGCTTTACCCCCTACTCGTTCAATTGACCACAGAATACCTCTACTCCCCAATTCCAAACCATACAAACATCCTCATTCCCAAAAAGATGAGATTGAGAGACAGGTTGCTGATATGTTGTCTACTGGGATCATTCGCCCTAGTACCAGCCCATTGTCATCACCCATCATTTTGGTTATCAAAACAAAGGGCACTTGGAGGATGTGTGTGGATTATCGGAGTCTTAATTCCGTCACTATTAAGGATAGATTTCCTATTCCCATTGTTGATGAGCTGCTTGATGAGTTACATGGTTCCACCTTGTTCTCCAAATTGGACTTAAGATCCGGATACCATCAAATCCGTATGCATCCAAATGACATCCATAAAGTGGCTTTTCGAACTCAAGAAGGCCATTACGAATTTCTGGTTATGCCTTTCGGCTTATCAATGCCCCATCCACATTCCAGGCCTTGATGAATTTTATCTTCAAGCCCTTTTTACTTAAGTTTGTTTTGGTCTTTTTTGATGATATTTTGGTCTTCAGCCCTAACTTGCAGGGACATGTATTTCATCTCCAACGAGTGTTTGAGACTTTGAAGGCCCATTTCTTCAAGCTGAAACTATCCAAATGCTCATTTGCTCAACCCAAATTGGAATACTTGGGCCATTTTATTTCTGGTCAGGGAGTGGAGGTTGATCCACGAAAGATTCATTCCATTGTTCATTGGCCCAACTGTCAAAGAAATTTGTGGATTTTTGGGCTTAGCGGGTTACTACCTCAAATTTGTTCCCCTTTTCGGCTCCATCGTTCAACCCTTGACTGCTATGCTCAAAGTTGACAATTTTCAATGGACTCCTGCTGCTAAATTGGCATTTGAGAAACTCAAACAAGTCTCATCCACCACACTAGTCTTGGGCTTCCTGATTTCTCTCAGCCCTACACTGTAGAGGCTCATGCGTCACAATCTGGGATTGGGGCCATTCTACAACAAAATGGACATCCCATTGCTTACTTAAGCAAACCTTTGTCCGGTCGCAATCTTCGCTTATTTGTTTATGACAAGGAACTATTAGCAATTGTCTATGTTGTTCAACATTGGAGGGCCTATTTATTGGGTCATCATTTTCACATCAGAACTGATCATCAGACTATTAAACATTTCTTGGACCAGCGTATTCACAACCCTACTCAACACAAGTGGCTCACTAAACTACTCGGGTATGATTTCATGGTTGTTTATCGTGCTGGTCACTTGAATACTGTCCCTGATGCTTTGTCAAGGCAGCATGACATTCTCCTACCTATGGGTCTCTCGTCCCCAATCTTTGACTGCATAAAGGACATCAAGGCTTCTTACGCCTCAGACTCCATCACCCAAGATATCCTTAATCAACTCCAACATTCCTCCCACCCTCCCAAACACTTCACTTTCACCAATGATACCTTATACTATAGGGACAGAGTATTTGTACCCTTAGCTTCTGGGCTACGTTCAACTATCTTCTCTGCCTTTCATTTGTCCAAAGAGGGAGGGCCTCTCTCGCAATTTTTCATGGCCAGGCCTTCGGAAGGACCTCAAAGCTTTTATCGCTTCTTGTGATGAGTGTCAACGCCAATCATATGAAACCATTCACCCTCCAGGTCTGTTACAGCCAATATCCATACCAGATGGCGTTTGGCAGGATATCTTACTCGATTTTGTGGAAGGGCTTCCCCTGTCTGCAGGCAAAAATGCTCTCTTTGTGGTGGTCGATCGATTCACTAAGTCAGGCCACTTTACCATCTCCCATCCTTATACTGCTGCCAAAATAGCTGAGATATTTGTACGGGAAATATTCCGTCTTCATGGTATGCCCAAATCCATTATTAGTGATCAAGATCCAGTTTTTGTCAGCAATTTCTGGGAGGCTTTCTTTAAATTACAAGGTACAAAGCTCTGTCGCTCTTCTGTTTACCACCCTCAATCGGACGGTCAAACTGAAGTCCTAAATCGAGTACTTGAGCATTATCTTCGTTGTTTTGTGGCTGACAAACCATCATCTTGGATCTCTCTTTTACCATGGGCTGAATGGTGGTATAATACCTCATTTCAATCTGCCATCAAGATGACTCCTTATCAGGCTTTATATGGTGTTCCACCCCCATCCATCGAATCGTACCTCCTGGGTTCCACCAATGTTCAGGCAGTGGATTCAGCATTGCAGGACCGTGACTCCTTGTTAGGATTACTGAAGTCCAACCTTCTTCTTACCCAGAATCGAATGAAGCAACAAACTGATAAACACCGGACTGAACGAGAATTTACTATTGGTGACTGGGTTTTCCTCAAATTACAGCCTTATCGCCAAGCTTCGGTAGTGACTCATGCTAACACCAAGCTTTCTCCTTGTTTTTATGGCCCATATCAGGTTTTAGCTCGGATTGGCACCGTGGCTTACAGGCTGCAGCTCCCACCCCAATCTCCCAGATCAACGGATTTACCACCGGTGACCAATACTGGACAAATTCGCTGGTCTCCAGCTAAGATATTACAGCGAGGAATTTTCAAGAAAGGCAATCGCCCAATCACCAAGTGGCTGGTGCAGTGGTTTGGTCTTCCTGTAGAAGATGCAACCTGGGAAGTTGCTCATGACTTCCAGCTTCGGTTCCCAGAATTTCAAGCCTGAGGTCAGGCTTATTCTCCGAGAGGGTGGGAGTTGATAAGCCCAACCCTATAGCTCATATCATCCATCGACCCACATCAGGTTATGGGACCAGCCTTAGTTATATACGTCTGTATTGTATTTCATAAGTTCAATATGAATCGTTCACTTACTTGTTGATGTGTACGTCTATGATGGAGTATGCTCCAATTCAGTTGTATTTGACAGAGACTTGCCATAGTCACAGATTATGACTGAATGAATATACCAAATTTCTTCTATTTCTTCCTCTCCTTCTTCTCCCTAGTTTCTGTTATTGCTTAGATCCTACCATCAGCCACTTTGACACCGTTGGCAAGTGCGTGGACAAAGTCCGCTCCTTCGCCGGTGCAGTTGATGAAGAAGCAAGTGGTGTTGTCTTCGTTTTCCTCGACGGATAGGCGGCCGGCGTGTGGGTAGAAGAGATTTAAGGTCTGGGAGAGAGTGGATTTGAGGTTTTGTAGTAAGCTTAAAAACAAATTATCCTAATACCATTCTTATCTCATTATAAACTTCTTAAAGTTTACACAACCTTCCTTAAGTTTGGGCGGTGGAAAATATTGAAACACCAATATTATTATATAGGCCATAGTAGAGATGCTTTATATTCAGCTGGTTAACCGACCATCGATTCAACTAAGAAAATAAACAAACTTTAATTAGCAACCAAACTTGGATAAAAGAGAACTTCATCTGTGAGCAGAGAGGCCTCCATAAACTCTGCATCATCCGCCATAGCTCGTACGGTCTCCGGGGAAAGGCAAGCTTCAAATTCGATACTTCCTTCCTCATCCCCAGGAAACACAGTTAACGTCCCCATCTGCCTCTCTGGAATTCCGCTTCGAACAGCAACCGGCCTGCCCCATCCAAAATCATTCCCATACACATTGAACCGCGGCGAGCTCCCTGTTACCAATTCCACAATCGTCGGATCCCATTGCAGATTTCGAACAAATGTCGGAGCTTTCTCCCAATCCTCCATGAATTTTCTTGCTTGCTCGGATTTTAGGGCTCCAATTGTTTTGTTTATTCGAGAAGCTGTCCACCCCAGCCCATTTTGTAGCAGCTCCCCTACGGTGGACCTCACTATAACGCCTAGAATCGCATTTCCGAGATACTCTTTCGCCAGTGGGGGATCAAATCGCTGCCTTAACCCCACAGGAATCCGATAAGCAACCTACTTGTCCGGGTTCAGATCTCTGCCACGTGTAATTCCTCGCCAGAGATGAGCCATCACTGCCTGAAGAGATGAAATAGTGATCATGTCATTTTCAACGGTGCTGATTTCAGCATTTGCCTTCGATTTCAGGTTTCTAACTTTTTCTTTCGAAAAATGAAATACTACCCGTTGAAAAGAATTCGAAGGCGGTGAATCTGCAATTTTGATGTTCTTGATTTCGTTGACGAAGGAGATGGGTAGGCGAATTGGGAGATCAATCACATTGTCGAAAAATGGACGGCTACAAACAGGAAGAGGCTCGGAGATTTTATCCAACCTGGAAATTTCAGACCAAGTATTGAAGAAATGCCAGAAGGAAGTACCATCAGCAGCCATGTGGTTGATGCTGCAGCCAATAAAAACTCCATCAACAAGCTCGGTTACTTGTGCTGCAAGCAAGGGTTTCGAAACGCCTTCGTAGTTGAAGGCTTTGAGAGAAAAGAGGCTGTTGACAATGTGGTCGGGGATGAAAACAGAGTCTAGAATATCAGCCACTTTGAGACCATTGGCGACTGCGTGGACAAAGTCTGCTCCTTCGCCGGTGCAGTTTATGAAGAAGCAAGTGGTGTTGTCTTCGTTTTCTGTGATGGATAGGCGGCCGGCGAGCGGGTAGAAGAGATTCAAGGTCTGGGAGAGGGTGGATTTGAGGTTCTGTAGTAAGTTTTTGCTCTGTTTTGAGTCGGTTGGTTTTCGAAAGAGAAGGCCCTTTTGAATGTAATCAAGTTGGATGAGTCGCAAATCCAATGGAGTTAACTGAATTCCTTGATTGAAGTGATCGTTCTGATTTTCCGGCCGGACGGTGGTGGTGGAGATATACCGTATCTGAGTCATTTTCCTCGGTTGAATCTAGCCTTGTTGAAGGCTGAAGGCTTGGTGGTTTGTTGGATATGGAGATATAAAAGGCTATCCCATTATAGTGGACTAACAAATAAGTCAAGTCAAATATCAGATAACTTATACATTTAAGTATCAAAAGCAACTTCAATTAGTTAAATTTAAAACTAATCCACTATGAAAGCAACTTCAAATAATTAATTAAACGTTTTGACAAAAGAAAATTAATTAGTTATACCTAATTCCATATGTAAGCACTCTTATTAAAACGGCAAGTGGTTAAACTGGATTGGCTTAGGTAGTAGAGTTTTTGACTTGCAAATTAATTGTTATCCCAACGACATAATGTATGTGAAAAATGCCCCATTCTTCGATAACACTCTCATTAAATTAAGGATTAGACGAGTATAACTATACGTACACCAGGGCTCAATCATCGGACTGTTACAGTATCCTACCCTCCCAACGCACAAAACAATTGAGAGGGAATTGAGCCCCCGATTGAACGCCACCCCTCACCCCCTCAATTCCTCTAACACCCACACTAGCCAAAATTTATTAAGAAAAATAAATACAACGAGGGGAACATAAAGCCAACACCTCGCAAATAGGATACACAAAATTGGAATCACTTAAATCAGTTTGGACTAAAATTCTTTTGGTTCCTTTTATCAATGAGAATTACGTTCTGCTCAACAAAATACAAATCAGTTTGGACTGAAATTGAAATAATATAAAAACGGGAAATGCGTACATGCGTACATTGATGGAGGACCAGCCGAAGAGCCATCAGAGCCTTCAATAAATTTTGAGGTTCATATTCCCTAGGGTCGTCCCAAGAGGCGGATTAAAACACCCATAAAATCCCAAGATTATGTAGTAAATATGTTTGGGAAATAGTTTGTTGAGTTATTGTACCTAGGGAGTCTTTTTGGGTCTCTTAATATTGTTTGATATTTTCAGTGTCCCCTTTAATTATATGTTTAGAGGTGTTTGAGTAGGAAACGAAGTCTGAATTGAATGAATTATCTCTCCTTTGTGTTAATGCTATAGCTTCTCTATACTAGCAACAACTTAATTGGTTCTCCTTTTTTTCTTCTTCTCTGCAGATTCTCACTTTGAGAACTGCATCAAGTGGTATCAGAGCGTCCTTCTTGGGATCTCGCTTTCATCAGTGATGCAAGAAGCCAATGGTTCGAGGTGGACGACGTGGTGGGCGTGGTCGGCATTGTTGAAAACCTAGACCAAAAGAGGATGATGATTTCTTCATAGAACGGAGCCGATTCGCCGAAGAGGATGATGATCTCTTCAAGGGTCAGAGCCGATTCACTTCTCAGCAGGAACCGCATGCGAGGTATGAATTCTAAGCCTTCATCTCTAGTTGAAACTTTGAATCGAGACTAGCTCGTGATGTATTCAATTTACTCCTTAAGTTTTGTGAAATCTGGATTGAAGATTATGGCTAGAAATTGATTGGTGATCAATATGATGATCTCATGCACCCTAGGTGTTTGTTAGTTTGCTTGAGAGAGATTTCTGATTCTGAGGGAGGTACATTTATGACTGCCTTCCTTGCGTGTATTTTCTATTGATTTTCTCTATTGAGTTTGTTGAATTACAAAGCATATATCCTCTCTCCCTCTCTCTCTCTCTCTCTCTCTCTCTCTCTCTCTCTCTCTCTCTCTCACACACACACACACACACACACACACACACACACACACACACACACACACACACACACACACACACACACACACACACACACACACACACACACACACACACACACACACACACACACACACACACACACACACTATTGATTTTCTCTATTGAGTTTGTTGAATTACAAAGCATATATCCTCTCTCTCTCTCTCTCACACACACACACACACACACACACACACTCTGTAATTCGGTTAGAGATGATAACACTATGATGTCATCACACACACACACACACACACACACACACACACACACACACACACACACACACTTTAGCTCACTCCATAATATGCTTTCACACTCACAACAAAGCTAACTGTCACACACACACACACTGCTCACATACATGCTCCCATTTCGTGCCTTTAGTTAGTGACATGTCCTTCTCGAGTCAGCAGCTGGTATACTGGCAAGTCAGCTGCCAGTGATGCAGCTTAGTCACCAACAACCCCTCCTAAGCTAGTCACTGGAACTACTCCCAGCAGACCCCTTAGATAGCAGAACCTTTCTCTAGGTAGAGCTTTGGTGAAGATATCTGCAAGTTGCTCTTCAGACTTGCAATAGTGTAGGATGATTTCTTCATTTTGAATTGCATCTCTGATGTAATAGAACCTTCTGTTGATATGCTTGGTCTTCTGATGAAAGACTGGATTTTTAGCCATCGCAATGGTTGACATGCTGTCACAAAGTAGAGGAGTAGCCTATAATTGTTCCTCTCCCAAGTCTCCCAATACAAACCTCAACCAGACTGCTTGAGTAGTTGCCTCAGAGGCACTAACATACTCAGTTTCTGTAGTTGAAAGAGCAACACTGCTCTGTTTGACAGATGCCCAAGAAAATATCCCACTATCAAATAAAAAAGCATAACCATATGTGATTTTCATGTCATCCTCATACCCTCCCCAATCACTATCATAGAAACCCACCAAAGTAGCGCATTCCCTTTCCTTTATTCAATTCCATAGGTCAATGTACCTTGGACATACCTTAGGACTCTCTTAGCAGTTCCTAAGTGCTTCTTGGTAAGGTTGTGCATGAATCTAGACAGTAGACTTGAGACATACATTATGTCTGGTCTAGTAGCAGTAAGATAGAGCAGACTTCCCACAATCTGTCTGTAGAGTTGCTTATCAGCAGCTTCACTGGCTTGCAGTCTTTGAGCCCAAATTTCTTTAGCAATGTAGAAGCATACTTCCTTTGATGAATGAAGTTACCATTGCTAAACTGTAGAACACCCATCCCTAGGAAATTATGCAATAATCCCAAATCTGTCATCTCATATTTGTTCATCATGTCTTATTTGAACTCAGCCATCATAGCAGCACTGTCACCTGTGTAGATAATGTCATCTACATAAATTGACACAATTAGAGTTCCTTCATCTTGCTTACATTTTAAATACAGAGTTGCTTCACTTGAACTTCTCTCAAAACCACAGCTTAGTAAGTAGGAATCAATCTCCCCATACCATGCCCTTGGTGCTTGCTTAAGCCCATAGAGTGTCTTGTTTAGCTTGTAGACTTTGGCTTCATTACCTTGAACTTCAAAGCCTTTAGGCTGATCCACATACACCTCTTCTTCTAGAACACCATTTAAGAATGATGACTTCACATCAAGCTGAAACAGTTTCCATTCTTTTTGTGTTGCTAAGGCAATTAGAGTTATGATAGTTTCAAGTCGTGCAACTGGTGCAAAAGTCTCATTGAAATCTATTCATGGTTTCTGAGCATATCCCTTAGCTACTAATCTGGCCTTGTGCTTCTGAACATATCCATCCATATTGAGTTTAGTTTTGTACACCCATTTGACACCAATCACTGGTTTGTCAGTAGATCTCTATATTAGTTCCCATGTATCATTCTTTTTAATCATTTGTATCTCATCTTCCATGGCTTTCTTCCAAGCTGAATCCTTGATTGCTTCACTGAAACTTTTAGGTTCTATTATTCACATGTGACATCTAGCATACACATCACTTAGACTTCTTAGCCTCACAGGTGTATTACCTGAACTTGAGCTGGGTGAATCACAGAGACTAGAACTAAGATTTGTACTAGAACCAGAATCAGGGCTTGAGTTTGAACTTGAACTGGTGCTAGTAGTATGAGGACCCTGTGTTACTGGTGTAGCATCATCAGTTCCAGTGTCAAATCTGACTGGTATGAACTCCTGAACTTCTGCATGTTTCTTCCAATCCCAGTTTCCTTCTTCATTAAATATTACACTTCTTGACACCACAATCTTTCTAGTTTCCAAATTATAGATTATGTAGCCCTTTTCACAGCTACCATAGCCAACTAGAACACCTTTCAAACTTGAATCATCTAGTTTCTGTCTCCTCTGTGATGGAATATGCATGTAGCATATAGAGCCAAAGACCCTTAGGTGTGACACTCCTGGTCTTCTACCAGAGAACTTCTCAAATGGAGTCTTACCATGCACAACCTTGGTAAGACATCGATTGAGAATGTATACTGCAATGTTGACTGCTTCACCCCAGAACTCATAAGGTAGTTGTTTGCCATGTAACATAGACTTAGCCATCTCTACTATAATCATGTTTTTCCTCTCAGTAACTCCATTCTGCTAAGGAGAGTAAGCCACTGTTAGTTGTCTCTCAATTCCATGCTCTTCACAGAGTCTCTGGAATTCATTTGAGGTGTACTCTCTACCTCTATCACTTCTTAACTTCTTCACCTTGCATCCACTTTGTAGTTCAACCATAGCTTTGAACTTTTTGAACACATTCAACACACCTGATTTATGTCTCAGGAAGTACATCCAGCACATTTTAGAGTGATCATCAATGAAGGTAAGGACATACAGATTACCTCCTGTTGTTTCTGTTTGCATAGGACCGCACACATATGAGTGTATTAACTCAAGAGGTGTAGATGCCCTCCAAGCCTCTTCTGTGTCAAAAGGACTCACATGATGTTTCCCTGAAATACATCCTTCACAGAGTTCTTTGTCACCGTCTAGACTAGGTAGGCCAACCACCATGTCCTTCTGTCTTAGTAGTTTTAGGCTTGAATAGTTCAAATGCCCAAATCTCATGTGCCATAGTTCTGTGCTTTCCTTTGCTTATGCTCTTCTAGCTATTGGACTCACATAGTCCAGGGAAAGCTTGAAACATATGCTGCCTATCATAGGAACCTTAGCAACCCTTTGCTTCATGGTCTTATCTTCATAAACCTCTGCTGTACTGTCCCCAAACACAAGGCAGTATCTATGTTCCACCATCTGACCTACACTTAGTAGGTTCTCATCCAAACCAGGTACAAGCATCACTTCCTTGATGTACTCGTCACCTTGGTCAGTATGAACCAACAAGGAACCTTTCCCTGTAGCTTGAACTAGCTCACCAGTACCCATCTTCACTTTTACAGTCAAATTTCGATCAATGTTAGTCAATAAAGACTCATGACCAGTCATATGGTTATTACAACCACTATCCAAGTATCACACACCCACATCCTTCTCAATGGAGGCTGAATGGCAAGATTAGCAATCTGGTTTTCAGAACAGTCTTTGGGAATATGGCCAAACTTAGAGCACTTGAAACATTTCACTTTTCCTTTGAACCAACATTCACCCCAGTGAAGTTTGTTTCAATTCTTGCAAGCATCCTTAGAACCACTGGTTTCTCCTTTCTGATTCCCAGAGAAACTTGTTCTCATACTTAGCATTTCCTCTGAATTTGCTATTAGTCCAACCCTTGTTTCCACCTTTGAACTATTGCTTCTTGAACTTTCCCTGACTTGATTGTGTCTGTGACTTGTTGTTCACACTCATACTTGAGAATGCTTTCTCAACATCACCCTCAGTATGCATCTCCAAACGTTGATCAAATGCCCTAATTGATGCAGAGATACTTTCAACACTAATCTGTTCTAAATCTCTAGTTTCTTCAAGTATGGACACAATTGAATCATAGGGTTTAGTCAAGCTTATCAGGATTTTCTGTGCTAATCTCTTTTTAGTTACTTCTTCACCATACGTTTTCATTTGATTAACAACACCAAATAGTCTAGTCATATATGTAGAAAACGATTCATCATTTTTCATACGTGTATACTCAAAATCTCTTCTAAGATTTTGTAATTTAACTGCTCTCACCTTAGGATCTCCTCTGTATTCCTTTTTCAAAATCTCCCAGGCACTTTTGGCTATCTCCTCATTCGAGATCCTTGGGAAGATTTCTTCAGAGACTGCATTCTGAATTAGGTTCAAGGCCTTGGCATTCTTGATCTGATCAGCATGGCTTGATGCCGTCTCAATCTCTTCTTCTTCACTGTCATACTCAGGATCAGGTAAACCTTGAGTTATTATCTTCCACAGATCACATGCCTTTAATGCTATTTTCATTTTATATTCCAAAAGTCATAATTAACTGTGAATACATGAATTTTCGGTTCTCCTCCTCCAGTACCAACCATGATAACTTGGCAGTGAAGGAAACTCCTGCTTGGCTTTAACTCATGCTCGACTTCACAACAGATAGACGCCCCAGAGATATGATCTCAGAGCTCTGATACCATGTTGAAAACCTAGACCAGAAGAGGATGATGATTTCTTCACAGAACGGAGCCGATTCGCCAAAGAGGATGATGATCTCTTCAAGGGTAAGAGCCGATTCACTTCTCAGCAGGAATCGCATGCATGGTATAAATTCTAAGCCTCAATCTCTAGCTGAAAGTTTGAATCGAGACTAGCTCGTGATGTATTCAATTTACTCTTAAGTTTTGTGAAATCTGGATTGAAGATTATGGCTAGAAATTGATTGGTGATTAATATGATGATCTCATGCACCCTAGGTGTTTGTTAGTTTGCTTGAGATAGATTTTCGATTCTGAGGGAGGTACTGTTATGACTGCCTTCCTTGCGTGTATTTTCTATTGATTTTCTCTATTGAGTTTGTTGAATTACAAAGCATATAGCCTCACACACACACTCTATAATTCGGTTAGAGATGATAACACTATGATTTCATCACACACACACACACACACACACACACACACACACACACACACACACACACACACACACACACACACACATACACACACACACACACACACACACACACACACACACACACACACACACACACACACACACACACACACACACACACACACACACACACACACACACACTTACACTTTAGCTCACTCCATAATCTGCTCTCACACTCACAGCAAAGCTAACTGTCTCACACACACACTGCTCACATACATGCTCCCATTTCGTGCCTTTAGTTAGTGACATGTCCTTCTCAAGTCAGCAGCTGGTATGTTGGCAAGTCAGCTACCAGTAATGCAGCTTAGTCACCAACATGCATGAAGTTGACCCTCATGCTATCGAGAACGAAGACAAGTGCAGCAGTTGACAGAGCGATTGGAGCATCTCGAGGCCCAAGGTCAGCGAGGTGATGCCTTCACCTCTGATGGTGATGTCAATCCCTTTCACCGCTGTGCTCCGTGTGATGGGTCGAGGGAAGAGGCCCTGTGATGATGATTTCCATGGTAGGTTTCATGATGTCAATATGAAGGATATTCCAGAATTTGAAGGAAAGATTAGGCCTCCTGAATTTCTTGATTGGTTAAACACAATTGAAAGAATCTTTGATTATAAAGATGTTCCGGAAGTGTCGCAAGGTGAAAATTGTGGCCATTAAGATGACCAAATATGCATAAGCTTGGCGGGAGCAGTTGAAAGTCCGAAGAGAAAAGATGGGAAAAGGAAAGATCACTTCATCTATGGGACAAGAAAAAAGAATTGTGAAAGAAGTTCTTACCTGAGAATTATCTCCAAAAATGGTACTCCAAGATGTATAATTTCAAACAGGGTAGTATGTCAATGGATGAATACACAGAGGAATTTGATTTACTCATGGTCCGTTGTGGGGCGGATGAACCAGAGGAGCAAACCATAGCCCGCTACCTAGGTGGGTTACGAAGGGAAATTCATGATGTTGTCACTTTGCAGCCATATTGGTCTTATGATGATGTCTACAAGCAGAAAATAAGGTGGAGAAACAATTGAAGCAGAAAATAAGTCGAACCAATACTAATTCCAACGGTCGAAATTTCAGCCGGAAGGAGCATCCATCTGAACCAGGCATGACCAAGGAGAGGTTGAACACAAAAGTTTATGAAAAAGGGAGCAGCAGCCAAACTAGTGTTGGATCAAGTCGACAAAAAGATCAAAGACATCGATTGGTCAAATGCTTCAAGTGTTTAGGCCTGGGACATATACAAGCAGATTGCCTCTTAAATTTGGCAGAGGAGACTTTATTTTGTGAGGATTCCACAAGAGCAGAAGAAGCCCCAATATATGATGATTTCAAGGATGAAGAGGAAGATATTACATGGAGTGATCATGGTGAAGCTCTTGTCATTCAGAGAAGCATGAACACAGCAAAGGTCGAAAACAATGAGTGGTTGCGCCACAATATTTTTCACACCAGATGCACTGTTATTGGCAAAGTGTGCACTGTGATTGTTGAAGGAGAAGAAAACAATGTTTTTTCTCTTTATTGATTGTTCTTTCGTCTCAGAAACAAGGTGTATATACAACCCTACACAATCCTATTAGAATAAGGAAAGAATACTTACATCCTAAACTAGGAAACCAAATGGGGTAGGAATCCCACAATTGTAGGAATCATAATACAAGTCAACACTCCCTCTCAAGTTGGTGCATAGATGTTGCACATGCCCAACTTGTCTAGAAATCTGGAGAACTTGTCACAAGAAACCGCCTTAGTGAGAATATATGCTACTTGGTGGTCCGTTCCTATGGGAGGGACCTCAATTACTTTGCTATCTAGCTTCTCCTTAATAAAGAACTTGTCAACCTCTACATGCTTGGTCCTATCATGTTGCACTGGATTATGAGCAATATCACGAGCAGCCTTATTGTCACAAAATAACTTCATTGGCTGACCACATTTGACCCCCATATCTTGTAATAGAAACTTAAGCCACAAGAGTTCACAAATACAGAGTGCCATGCCTCTAAATTCGGCTTCTGCGCTTGACCTTGATACAACATTCTGTTTCTTACTTCTCCACGTTACTAGATTTCCCCTAACAAAGGTAAAATACCCGGATGTCGAGCGCCTATCATCTGTTGATCCCGCCCAATCAGCATCCGTATAGCACTCAGTTCTGAAATGCCCATTTTTCCGAAATAAAATTCCTTTACCAGGGGTTCCTTTTAAGTAACTCAATATTCTCATAACTGCACTAATGTATTGTTCTCCCGGATTGTGCATATATTGGCTAATTACACTTAAGGCATGAGCAAGATCCGGCCTAGTGTGAGCCAAGTACATCAATCTTCCTACTAACCTTTGATACCACCCATTATCAATCGATCCCTGGTTCAGATCAATACCCAACTTCATTCCTTCGGCCAACGGAGTAGACACCGGCTTGCACGCCATCATACCAGTTTCTTTCAACAAGTCAAGAGCATACTTCCTTTGTGATAGAAATATCCCGGACTTGCCTCTCGACACTTCAATCCCAAGGAAATATTTCAAGGAACCAAGATCTTTCATTTCAAATTCTGTGGACAAATATTTTTTCAAGGCTGCTTGCTCCACATGATCGTTACCAATAACCACCATATCATCCATATATACGATGAGAGCTGTAACCTTTCCATTCCGGTGTTTCAGGAATAACGTGTGATCCCAATTACTTTGCCTATACCCGAATGCTCTCATGGATTTGGTAAATCTACCAAACCAGGTTCTTGGAGACTGCTTCAACCCATACAATGATTTCTTGAGCCTACATACCTTTTTTTTCTGTATGTCCGGACCACTCCACCCTAGTGGAAGGTCCATGTAAATCTCCTAGTTAGATCTCCATGGAGAAATGCATTTTTTACATCGAACTGTTGCAACGGTCAATCTAGATTTGCTGCTAAGGACAGTAGAACACGAACTGTATTGATCTTTGCCACTGGTGCGAACGTATCAGTGTAGTCGATGCCATATGTTTGTGTATACCCCTTTGCCACCAATCTTACTTTAAAGCGATCTACTGTTCCATCTGCTTTGTATTTCACTGTATCAACCCATTTGCATCCCACAAATCTCTTTCCGACTGGAAAGTCGGTTATATCCCATGTAGCATTTTTCTTCAACGATCTCAATTCCTCGTTCATTGCATCTTTCCAGCGGGAATCTGCTAAGGCCTCCTGCATACTGTTAGGAATAGATACAGTAGATAATTGATATACAAATGATTTATTTGATTCTGACAGGTGAAAAGTAGACAAATAATTGTTTAATGGGTATCTCACTCTTTAAACGGAATTTGGCTCACTCACGGTGTCAGGACCCGTCCCGAATTTCCCCTCGAAACCCGGGAAGAACCTTGATCCCGTCTGACAACCTAAGGAAAGGTTCCCAAATACCCTTCAACCCTTAGCAAATGATAATAACAATAAATAATTTCTCTTGTCAGACAAGGGATTTAAGCACTTAAAATTCCCGTAAGTAAATACCAACCAAATACAATAATATCAGAGCGTCTAAGTAGGATCAATGTACAAATTAGATATCCTACTCAAGTACAACTACACAGCGTAGCGGAAGTGCTAATGCCTCTGCCTTGAGATACTGTCCGCGTCAACTCTATTGCCTGAAGGGGGTTTAAACACAAAAGTTGTGAGTGGACAAAAATAATCGTTTATAAAACGTTTTCCAAGGAATATTACCTTTTTCCCCCTCCATTTATAAAACCATGCATGCATCACATAAACAATTCATGTTATAAAAACATCATCTTTAATTCACCGGCATTTCCATGTTCAAAATCATTTATTTCCACCTAGACACATAACATCTCAAATCCACTGTCATCGACACATCCACTAACCACCAGGGTATCCCTTGGGGTGTGCTAGTACTGTATCACAACTCTCTGTACTATGCTATCACATCAGTCGGCATATCTCTCGACTAGCATAACATATCATTTTATTGGATTAGTCGGCCTATCTCTCGACTAGCATATCATATCTTTATCTTGCATCAGTCGGCCTATCTCTCGACTAGCATATCATATCTTTATCTTGCATCAGTCGGCCTATCTCTCGACTAGCATAACATATCATTTTATTGGATTAGTCGGCCTATCTCTCGACTAGCATATCATATCTTTATCTTGCATCAGTCGGCCTATCTCTCGACTAGAATAACATATCATTTTATTGGATTAGTCGGCCTATCTCTCGACTAGCATATCATATCATTATATTGGATTAGTCGGCCTATCTCTCGACTAGCATATCATATCTTTATCTTGCATCAGTCGGCCTATCTCTCGACTAGCATATCATATCTTTATCTTGGAGGTTCATCGGGTTCACCGCTAATAACGGATCCTCATCCCGAGTCCTGGCCTCCCTCAAATCAATGTTTATCGTGGAGGTTCATCGGGTTCACCGTTAATAACGGATCCTCATCCCGAGTCCTGGCCTCCCTCAATTATGAAAAAATCCGATAACCACATACAACAAGGTCAAAACCCAATTCATTGACTCAATAATTTCTACGTCAAAACGTTATCAAAATCGAGTCCAAACCATGATATTTCTCAAATCATACTTTAACTGAAATAGTGGAAAACATGTGTCTAGAAATCATTTCTAACATTCAGAAATTCAATGCCACAATACATAACCGTATTTAACAAAGATATTTTGATGCATGCAATTCAGTTTATAAAACAAAGTCCACTCACAAACCTGTTCAAGCTAGCTCAATCCCGTCTCGCTCGTTCCTCTGAGGTTCCCGGAACGATATCGCCTGTCAAAAACAACAATCGGGATTACCGGCTAGTAATAAGACTCGTATATAACAACTTCCTAAACCTCGGGAAGTCTACCCTTGCTGTTCCTAAAATCACAGCAACTTCGGACACTTAAAACGACCTCTAAATGATGTCCGATCAACCTGAAACCTGTACCAACAGATTCAGAACGTCTGAAACTAGTTACCACGCGCCGCCGTGACGTCAGCCTCGACCCCACGCGCCGCCACGCGCCGCCGGAAGGTCGGCACACACGCGCCCACGCGCCGGCTACGCGCCCTCACGCGCCGGCTACGCGCCTGCTACAGTGTTCACGCGCCTGAACCGGTCCAACCCGATTCGGCTCAACCTGACCCGGTCCAACTCGACCCGACCGATTCACTCAACTCGACTGGTTCAACTCGACCCGACCGGTCACCGGTGACTCGCCGGAGAAGACGACCGGACTGTCGTCGCCGTCACCGGAAATTGGCCGGAGAAGATGACCGGACCGCCACCTCCGCCGCCGTCTGGTTCGCCGGAATCCGCCATTTCCGACCGAAACTCCAAGCTTTACAACTTCCTCAAAACTCAACCGTTTTACACAAATTTTACGTCTAAATCTATCTACTCAAACCCAGGAATCCAAATATAACCTCAAAACATCAAACACGTACCTGTATAAGCCGGAAAATCGATCCAAAGATCCGAAACTTCCTTTACTCGGCTCGGCTTCCACCGTGGTCCTCTCCTTCGATGGTTGGTACGGTTGTGATCGTGGGAAAGAGTAGAATACGATTAGTTGATCCAAATGGGAAGTTAAAGCCTTGAATCCGACGTTGACTTTATGGTTTTCTCTTGGTTTTTCTTCGGTTTCGGTTCAATGTATTGGTTGTGTTTGTGTTATGTTTGTTACCGAGAGAGTGAGTGAGTGAAGATGATAAGGAGATGAAGATGAAATGAAGATGTAAAATAATTGAGGTTAAAATATCTCCCCTCCATGGTAAATTACCAAAATGCCCTTACACATCTAGATCCACAACTTCCGTATACGAACTCCGTTTCCTGCGTGCCGCCTGTCTACGAACTCGTGAGTTCGAGACCTACGCAAGGGTAAAATCGTCATTTAATAAAAATAATTGCATAAAATCAATTATGAAAAGTCCGGGTTGTTACAATCTACCCTCCTTAAGAAATTTCGTCCCCGAAATTCATTCCTAATCATGAAATAAATGAGGATACTGTGCCCGCATTAGTTCCTCAGTTTCCCACGTGGCTTCCTCCACGTTATGGTTCCTCCACAACACTTTAACTAGAGGAATAGTCTTTCTGCGAAGTACCTTTTCCTTCCAATCCAGAATTTGCACTGGTTGCTCCTCAAATGTCAAATCGTCTTTCAGCTCAAGTGGTTGCTCTTCCAACACATGAGACTCATCAAACAGATATTTCCGGAGCAAAGATACATGAAAGACATCATGAACTCTGGATAATTCCGAGGGTAAAGAAATACGATATGCCACTGGTCCTATCCTTTCCAAAATCTCATATGGACCAATGTAGCGAGGACTCAGTTTTCCCCGTCTACCAAAACGTACCACTCCCTTCCATGGAGATAGTTTCAAGAACACCCAATCACCAACCTCAAACTCAAGGTCTCTGGTTCGATGGTCTTCATAGCTCTTCTGGCGATCCTGAGCTATCTTCAACCTTTCTCTGATGATTCTAATCTTTTCCTCAGTCAAATCCACCAACTCGGGTGTTAACAGTCTTCTTTCACCTATTTCACTACAACACAAAGGTGTTCTGCACTGCCTCCCATACAGTGCCTCGAAAGGTGACATCCCGATACTCGACTGGTAACTGTTATTATATGCAAATTCCATCAGAGACAAGTGTGAATCCCAGTTCCCTTTAAACTGTAGTACACAAGCCCTCATCATATCCTCCAAAACCTGGATTGTTCTCTCAGACTGACCATCCGTCTGAAGATGAAAGGCTGTACTGAAATGCAATGTGGTGCCAAATTCCTTCTGCAAACTCCGCCAAAACCTGGAGGTAAATCTCGGATCCCTGTCCGAAACAATAGACTCTGGAGTCCCATGCAGCCGTATGATCTCATCCACGAACAATTTGGCATACCGACTCATCCGAAAATCTTCTCGCACTGGCAAGAAATATGCATACTTCGTAAGTCTATCCACAATTACCCATATCCCATCATGTCCTTTCCGTGTCCTTGGAAGTTTATACACAAAGTCCATCGTAATGTGATCCCACTTCCATTCCGGAATAGGTAATGGTTGCAGTGTCCCATAGGGTTTCTGCCTCTCCGCTTTCACTTGCTGACATGTCAAACATCTACTCACAAACTCAGCAATTTCTCTTTTCATCCCAGTCCACCAATAATGTTTCCTTAGGGTATGATACATCTTGGTACCTCCTGGATGCATAGCGTAAGCCGAACTATGAGCCTCATTAAGAATTTCCCTCTTTAGCTCCAGCTCATTCGGTACGCACAACCGTCCATCCTTAACCAATGCTCCATCATCCCTAACCGCATAGTCCTGCCTGTTTCCAGCCTCTAACTCCATCCTGATAATGCACAATGTAGGATCCTGGAGTTGAGCCTCAATAATCCGATCAATCAGAACAGGCCTCACATGGAAACTAGCCAACAAAGCCCCCTGGCTATCCATGTCCAGTACAATCCCTGCTCTACGGAACTCTACCAATAACGGTAAGTAGACTGTATGCAAATGGGCCAAAGAACCCATAGATTTCCTGCTCAAGGCATCTGCCACAACATTGGCTTTTCCTGGGTGGTACTCAATAGTACAATCATAATCCTTTATCAGCTCAAGCCACCTTCTCTGCCTCAAATTCAGGTCTTTCTGGGTGAACAAGTACTTTAAACTCTGATGGTCGGTGAAGATCCGACACGTCTCCCCATACAAATAATGTCTCCATATTTTCAGTGCATGCACTACTGCAACCAACTCCAAATCATGTGTGGGGTAATTCCTCTCATGGGTTTTAAGTTGTCTGGAAGCATACGCTATCACTTTCCCATGCTGCATCAGCACACAGCCAATACCCCGCAATGATGCATCACTATATACCTCAAAACCCCCGTTACCATCTGGAAGGGTTAATACTGGAGCAGAAGTCAATCTTCTCTTTAGCTCCTGGAAGCTCTGCTCACAATCAGCATCCCAGTCAAACTTGACTCCTTTCTTAGTCAACCGAGTCAATAGGCCTGCTATCGTAGAAAATCCTTCTACGAACCGCCGATAATATCCTGCCAAACCCAGAAAACTCCTCATCTCTGTCACTGTCCTCGGTTGCTCCCAGTTTGCCACTGCCTCCACTTTTTGGAGATCTACGCTGATACCCTCAGCCGAAATCACATGACCCAAGAATCCAACTTCGGTCAACCAAAACTGGCATTTACTGAACTTGGCAAACAAATGCTTTTTCCTAAGCATATTCAGCACCAACCTCAAGTGATTCTCATGTGCCTTGGCACTCCTTGAATACACCAAGATATCGTCGATGAACACTATTACAAATCGATCCAAATACTTTTGGAACACTCTGTTCATCAAATCCATAAACGCTGCCGGGGCATTAGTCAACCCGAAGGGCATCACCAGGAACTCATAATGACCATACCGAGTCCTGAAAGTTGTTTTCTGAACATCCTCTTCCCGGATTTTCAACTGATGGTACCCGGATCGAAGGTCAATTTTTGAAAAATATTTTGCCCCTTTCAGTTGATCAAATAAATCGTCAATCCTTGGCAAAGGATACTTATTTCGCACCGTCACTTTATTTAACTGCCGGTAGTCGATACACAATCTCAGACCACCATCCTTTTTCCTCATCAATAGTACCGGTGCACCCCATGGTGAAACACTTGGGCGAATAAATCCCATATTCACCAAGTCCTGCAATTGAGTCTTTAACTCTCGCAATTCTGCCGGTGCCATCCTGTACGGTGCCTGTGAGATAGGTTGAGTACCTGGCAAAAGCTCGATTGTGAACTCAATCTCACGGTGTGGTGGTAATCCTGGAAGATCATCTGGAAACACATCAGAGAATTCACTCACCACAGGAATATCTTCCACTCTCATCGGAGTATTCCGAGCATCTATCACATGAGCCAAGTAACCCTCACAACCTTTTCTCAACAATCTCTCAGCTGTTAACGCTGATATCACTCCATAGGGTAATACCCTACGATCTCCCCAAAATGTAAGTTCAGGGAATCCTGGACTCCGAAAAACTACTGTCTTATTATAACAGTCTATGGAGGCATGGTGCATGGACAACCAATCCATCCCCAGAATCACATCAAATTCAAAGATATCTAAGGGGATTAAATCTACCTCCAAACCATGGCCTTCAACCATCACCGGACAACTGCGAATCACTAGGTTCGCCACTAACATATCTCCGGTAGGAGTACTAATACCCATGTCCCAACCAATTGGAGACAATTCTCTATCCGCAAACAATGCAAAACCCCGAGAAATAAAAGAATGAGTTGCTCCCGGATCTAATAAAACACAAGCATTGCGGTTAAAAATAGATAACGTACCCGTGACCACATCCGGTGCTACTCGAGCTTCCTGTTGCGTCATGGCAAAAACTCGAGCTGGTGTACCAGAAGATCGACCACGATCCCCATACCTGCCTCTAGCACTGCTGGTCCCACTAGCTCTACCAGCCCCACCGAAATAGGTCTGCCTCTCAGCTGCAGTATCATACATCTGTCCTGTACTCGGGCTAGGATCAGTCGCACCACGACTAAAGGAACTACTGCCCGGACGACGTTGTGGACAGAATCTCTTGATGTGACCAGTCTCCCCACATAAATAACAAACAGAATCACTGAAGCCACTAGATCTGCCACCCTGTCTCCTGTTGAACTGCACTGAGGCACCGCTAGACTGGGCATAAGATCGTCGTGCCTGACCAGCTCCGCCACTGCCTGTACTAGATCTCGCATTCCCAGAAGATCCAGAACTATGACTGCCTCTTTTGGATGGTCCCTGACTAGAGGATCCGGCAGTCCAGTGATCTCGACGTCTCCTGTACCCACTGTACTGCTGTGGCATTGGGAAACCCAAACTCAACTCTACTCGAGCTGCAGCATCAGCCAAAGTCCTCAACGAAGTGTGGTCCATAGACGTAACTGCTGACCGAATTTCACTCCGCAGTCCACTCTCAAATCTGTGGCACTTGTCTGACTCGGTCGCTACCAACGTCGGTGCAAAGCGACTCAGCGCTATGAATCTCTGTTCATACTGGGCCACCGTCATGTCTCCTTGCTGTAAATGCAAGAACTCGGCCTCCTTAACGTTCCGGTGTGAGCGAGGGTAAAACTGCTCCAAGAAGCGTTCCCGGAAAGTCTGCCAAGTAAGCGTATGGACATTCCAACCTGACACCTCCAATGAGTGCCACCAGTGGTAAGCAGAATCACCTAGTAAAAATGTGGCCAGTAGAACTCTCTCCTCTAGAGGACACCTCATAATCAAGAACACCCGCTCCAAGCGAGAAATCCACTCCTCAGCCTCATCTGGGCTAGAGTCACCCATGAATATCGTCGCCCCCAGTCTCTGGGCTCTCTCAATATCAGAGACTTCATGAGAAGCTCTATCCTGGAGTACAGAAGCTAAAGTCTGACCCAGCTGTTCCAGTGTCTGCTTCAAATCAGGCTCCACTGCAGGTTCATGGTCATCTCCACCATTCCCTGACCGTTGACGGAACTCTCGTCTCGGAGGCATTATACGCTGAAAAGAAGTTGTAAACCATTAATACCAAAATTTCACCTGTACACTAGATGTACGGTCTACAGGAATTTAACCTAGTGCTCTGATACCAATTGTCAGGACCCGTCCCGAATTTCCCCTCGAAACCCGGGAAGAACCTTGATCCCGTCTGACAACCTAAGGAAAGGTTCCCAAATACCCTTCAACCCTTAGCAAATGATAATAACAATAAATAATTTCTCTTGTCAGACAAGGGATTTAAGCACTTAAAATTCCCGTAAGTAAATACCAACCAAATACAATAATATCAGAGCGTCTAAGTAGGATCAATGTACAAATTAGATATCCTACTCAAGTACAACTACACAGCGTAGCGGAAGTGCTAATGCCTCTGCCTCGAGATACTGTCCGCGTCAACTCTATTGCCTGAAGGGGGTTTAAACACAAAAGTTGTGAGTGGACAAAAATAATCGTTTATAAAACGTTTTCCAAGGAATATTACCTTTTTCCCCCTCCATTTATAAAACCATGCATGCATCACATAAACAATTCATGTTATAAAAACATCATCTTTAATTCACCGGCATTTCCATGTTCAAAATCATTTATTTCCACCTAGACACATAACATCTCAAATCCACTGTCATCGACACATCCACTAACCACCAGGGTATCCCTTGGGGTGTGCTAGTACTGTATCACAACTCTCTGTACTATGCTATCACATCAGTCGGCATATCTCTCGACTAGCATAACATATCATTTTATTGGATTAGTCGGCCTATCTCTCGACTAGCATATCATATCTTTATCTTGCATCAGTCGGCCTATCTCTCGACTAGCATATCATATCTTTATCTTGCATCAGTCGGCCTATCTCTCGACTAGCATAACATATCATTTTATTGGATTAGTCGGCCTATCTCTCGACTAGCATATCATATCTTTATCTTGCATCAGTCGGCCTATCTCTCGACTAGAATAACATATCATTTTATTGGATTAGTCGGCCTATCTCTCGACTAGCATATCATATCATTATATTGGATTAGTCGGCCTATCTCTCGACTAGCATATCATATCTTTATCTTGCATCAGTCGGCCTATCTCTCGACTAGCATATCATATCTTTATCTTGGAGGTTCATCGGGTTCACCGCTAATAACGGATCCTCATCCCGAGTCCTGGCCTCCCTCAAATCAATGTTTATCGTGGAGGTTCATCGGGTTCACCGTTAATAACGGATCCTCATCTCGAGTCCTGGCCTCCCTCAATTATGACAAAATCCGATAACCACATACAACAAGGTCAAAACCCAATTCATTGACTCAATAATTTCTACGTCAAAACGTTATCAAAATCGAGTCCAAACCATGATATTTCTCAAATCATACTTTAAATGAAATAGTGGAAAACATGTGTCTAGAAATCATTTCTAACATTCAGAAATTCAATGCCACAATACATAACCGTATTTAACAAAGATATTTTGATGCATGCAATTCAGTTTATAAAACAAAGTCCACTCACAAACCTGTTCAAGCTAGCTCAATCCCGTCTCGCTCGTTCCTCTGAGGTTCCTGGAACGATATCGCCTGTCAAAAACAACAATCGGGATTACCGGCTAGTAATAAGACTCGTATATAACAACTTCCTAAACCTCGGGAAGTCTACCCTTGCTGTTCCTAAAATCACAGCAACTTCGGACACTTAAAACGACCTCTAAACGATGTCCGATCAACCTGAAACCTGTACCAACAGATTCAGAACGTCCGAAACTAGTTACCACGCGCCGCCGTGACGTCAGCCTCGACCCCACGCGCCGCCACGCGCCGCCGGAAGGTCGGCACACGCGCCCACGCTCCCTCACGCACCGGCTACGCGCCTGCTACAGTGTTCACGCGCCTGAACCGGTCCAACCCGGTTCGGCTCAACCTGACCCGGTCCAACTCGACCCGACCGGTTCACTCAACTCGACCAGTTCAAATCGACCCGACCGGTCACCGGTGACTCGCCGGAGAAGATGACCGGACTGTCGTCGCCGTCGCCGGAAGTTGGCCTGAGAAGATGACCGGACCGCCACCTCCGCCGCCGTCTGGTTCGCCGGAATCCGCCATTTCCGACCGAAACTCCAAGCTTTACAACTTCCTCAAAACTCAACCGTTTTACACAAATTTTACGTCTAAATCTATCTACTCAAACCCAGGAATCCAAATATAACCTCAAAACATCAAACACGTACCTGTATAAGCCGGAAAATCGATCCAAAGATCCAAAACTTCCTTTACTCGGCTCGGCTTCCACCGTCGTCCTCTCCTTCGATGGTTGGTACGGTTGTGATCGTGGGAAAGAGTAGAATACGATTAGTTGATCCAAATGGGAAGTTAAAGCCTTGAATCCGACGTTGACTTTATGGCTTTCTCTTGGTTTTTCTTCGGTTTCGGTTCAATGTATTGGTTGTGTTTGTGTTATGTTTGTTACCGAGAGAGTGAGTGAGTGAAGATGATAAGGAGATGAAGATGAAATGAAGATGTAAAATAATTGAGGTTAAAATATCTCCCCTCCATGGTAAATTACCAAAATGCCCTTACACATCTAGATCCACAACTTCCGTATACGAACTCTGTTTCCTGCGTGCCGCCTGTCTACGAACTCGTGAGTTCGAGACCTACGCAATGGTACCCGAAACATCACCAAAAGTGTCTCGAAACAAAACTTGATTTCCAAGCCCTTTACCGATCAAGGGTAAAATCGTCATTTAATAAAAATAATTGCATAAAATCAATTATAAAAAGTCCGGGTTGTTACACACGGAATACTTGTGTTTACACTTACGATTTGCCTCGTAAGTGGGTTTTGGAATACCTCGATTAATACGCTCTGGAAGGAGACGGGGTGGAGTTGCATTCAGTGCAGGAGACGATTGGTTATGAGAATTAATAGAAGACAAGTTCATACTTGGATATGATATAACATCGGAAGGAAAAAACCCTGACAATTGCTGCAGTTGCTGCTCGGTTCCATTGCAAATAGTGGGCTACAACTCATCATCAAGCCCAAACCCTGTGGGACCCGTGAGCTGCTCTTCCTCCCTCATTGTTTGCTGCTCCTCAGTGAGCTGCTCAGTTGGCTGATGACCAAAGCACACGGGCTGCTGCCCATCGCCAGATGCCGTGGGCTAATCACCATAACCCCCGTGGGCTAATCACCATAACCCGTGGACTGCTGCCCTTCGCCAGGTGTTGTGTACTCCAGGCTTGATGACTGCAATGGTTGCTCTTCATGCAGCTCATTTCTAGCCACGGGAGAGTAATTAAAGCTCAAAACTTCAGTATTATCTCGGGTCAGAACTTCACTACCTCGGTACTCCCTCTGAAGTGAGGACGTGGAAGATCCAAAAAATAGGTTATTCTCATGGAAAATCACATCCTGAGTAATAAACATTTTCTTACTCGAAGGATGATAACAACGATAGCCTTTCTGGGTAGTAGCATAACCCAAAAAAATACAACAACTGACTTGAGGCTCAAGTTTATTTTTCCGTTGAGGGGGATGGAGGTGAATAAAAGCAACACACCCCAAGACCCGTGGGTGAAGATTGGGAGTCGGTGGACTGCTAGTCAGAGATGTGAGAGCCTAAAATGGTGTACGGAAGTTGATAGTATGAGAAGGAAGACGATTAATAAGATAGGTTGCGGACGTAAGTACCTATCCCCAATAACATAGAGGCAGATGTGCCGCAATGAGCGAAGTACGAACCATTTCTAACAGGTGTCTATTTTTTTCGTTCAGCAACCCCATTCTGTTGAGGAGTATACAAGCACGTGGCCTGATGAACCATACCATGCAGTTCCAGGAAGGAACGAAGTTCCATATTAACATATTCACCACCATTGTCACTTCGAAGGACCTGGACATTCTTGTTGTATTGCACAGTAACCATTTTATGCAACCTTTGAAAGGCCGAACCAACTTCGCTTTTCAATTTTAACAAAATAACCCAAGTCATTTTGGTACAATCATCAATAAAAGTAACAAACCAGTGAGCACCACCAAGAGTAGCTATTTTCGACGGTCCCCATATATCAGAATGCACAATCATAAAAGGAATGGAACTTTTATTGAAACTGGGAGGAAAGGAGGTTCGATGGCTCTTAGCCATTTCACAAACATCACACTTAAATTGAGAAACATCAGTCTTGACAAACAAACTAGGAAATAACTTATGTAGATAACTAAAGGAAGCATGCCCAAGGCACCGGTGCCACATCCAGATGTCTGACACCTTATTTGTATCCCCGAGAGGATCATCAACGGAAAGAGCTTGAGTCAGTAAGCTAGAACTACTGATGGTCAATTCCAAGTAATAAATGTTGCCTCTTCTAATACCATAACCAATCGTCTTCCGTATCCGGATGTCCTTAAAAACACAAAAGTAGGGCCAAAAAATAACCAAACAATGTAAGGCAAGGGTTATTTGAGCAACAGACAAAAAATTATAATTTAAAGAGGGAACCACAAGAACAATGTCAAGTTGCATGGTATCAGAAAGGGAAACAATGCCTTCCCCAATAACAGGGACGACATGACCATTAGCAACATTGACCTCGGTTTGTGTTGATGTTTTTAGTGAGGGAACCTGTCTAGAATCACAAGTCATATGTTTAGTAGCTCCGAAATCAATTATCCATGTATTATTCAGAACAGAAGTAGAAGTACTTAGTGCCTTACCATCACTACCTGCTGCAGCAATCATGGCAGATGCCTTGTCCGCTATCTGGTCCGAATCATGCTTGGTTTCCGCAATGGAGGCTCGAGATTTGTTGCACTGAGGATCACGGGTCCTATCCAAATTCTCGGGATATCCAATCAGCTCAAAACATCAACTCTTAGAGTGTCCTAGCAGGCCATAGTGTGGGCACTTACCTTGGGGACGATCCCGGCTTGGCTGGCTAGGCCGAGGTTGTCCTAGCCGGTTTTGTGACCCTTCCTAGTTCGACCCAGAAAACGATCCACGGGCCATTGCGGCCATGGTAGCGGGTTCACTTTTGTCAACCTCCATTTTCATCGCTTCCTTCCAATCGGCTTCTCGACGAACATATGCATAAGAAGCTGGAAGGCCAATTGGGGGATCCTTCCGTAGCACTTCTCCACGCACCTGATCAAACCCATCATCGAGACCACCAAGAAACATATAGACTCGTTGTCTCTCAGTGGATTTTTGAAACACTTTGATGTCGTTTTCACACTCCATGGATACTTTATTATAATGATCCAATTCTTGGAAAATCTCAGTTAGCTCCCCAAAATAGGTAGCCAAAGGTCGGTCATTCTGAGGAAGACGTGATGCCTTCTGATTCAACGAATAAATTCTAGCCTCGTCATTCTCAACAAAGTATGCTGCCTTAAGGGAGTCCCAAATCTCCTTCGATGTAGACAACCGAATGTACCGTTTCATAATCTCAGGCTTCATTGAAGACAAAAGCCAACTCTTAAGTTTTTGATCTTCACTGAACCAATCATCATATTTAGGATCGTCTTCGTTAGGTGCCTTGATAGACCCACGAAGATATCCCATCTTCTTCCTTCTAGCAATATGGATTTGAATGGGAGGAGCCCATAAATCATAGTTCTTTTCTTCCAAAACCATACCAATAGTAAAGCTTGAATTCTCTGACTGCACCATAATTGAAGTAGCCGCTGGAACAATCTGAGAACCGGCCCCCTTTTCTTTAGCCATCTCTCTTGCTGTCGGTATAGCCTAAAACCTGCAGCGGTGACGGGATTCTGGGATAATACGGACAACTTGACAAACCAGGGGGGCAGCAACAACTTCACAGTTGCTCGCTGCAATTGATCAGGAACACGGGCAGCAACAACTCTAAGTTGCTCGCTGCAATTGATTAGGGACACGGCAGAAAAAAAAAACAATTAGGGTTCGGTGTTTTCCTTTTCTACCCTAGCTCTGATACCAAGAAGAAAACAATGCTTTTTCTCTTTATTGATTGTTCCTTCCTCTCAGAAACAAGTTATATATACAACCCTACACAATCCTATTAGAATAAGGAAAAAATACTTACATCCTAAACTAGGAAACCAAATAGGGTAGGAATCCCACAATTGTAGGAATCCTAATACAAGTCAACATAAGGAAGCTATGAAAATGTGGTATCACAAGAAATGGTGGACAAGCTGAGTTTAAAGGCAGAGAAAAGTTCGACATCTTACAAGCTTGCTTGGTTCAAGAAAGGGAATGAGGTAACCGTTACCAAGCGATGTTGAGTATCACTTTCAATTGGCAAAACCTATAGGGATGATGCTTGGTGCGACGTTGTGCCCATGGACGCTTGCCATCTTTTACTAGGGAGGCCTTGGCAATATGATCGAAAAGTTTTGCATGATGGGTACAAAAATACTTATACTTTCATAAAATATGGAGTGAAGGTAATTTTGGGGCCATCAAAGAGTGAATATAGTGATAAAGTTTATATACTGAAGGGCACTAATTATCTTAACATGGCTGAATTTCTTTATGAAGTTCAAGGGGGAGCACCTATTTATGCATCAATTGTCAAAGAGCAGAATTTTGGAAGTTCAATTCCATCTACCATTCAGCCATTGCTTCAAGAGTTCTCTGATGTAATTCCTGAAAAGTTGTCGGCGGGTTTAACGCCAATAAGAGAAGTGCAACACCAAATTGATTTCCTTCCGGGTTCTACTTTACCAAACAAGGCTACTTATAGAATGTGTCCTACTGAGCACTAAGAGCTACAGAGACAAGTTTATGAATTGATGGAGAAGGGGCTTATTAGAGAAAGCATGAGTCCTTGTGCCGTTCCAGCCCTCTTGACGCCAAAGAGTGACGGAACTTGGAGGATATGCATAGATAGTAGAGCTATCAATAAAATCACCATCAAATACTGCTTCCATTGTGATATGACAGACATGTTGAGCGGTTCTCAAATGTTTCAAAAATTGATTTAAGGAGTGGATACCATCAAAGTGAGGATCAGACCTGGAGATGAGTGGAAGACGGCCTTTAAACTAGAGATGGCTTGTATGAATGGCTTGTCATGCCTTTCGGGTTGTCGAATGCGCCCAGTACCTTCATGCGCTTGATGAACCAGATATTTCGACCATTTATCGGTAAGTTTGTGGTGGTATATTTTGATCATATTTTGGTATACAGCTCAAATGCAGAACAACATGAAAACCACCTTAGACAAGTCTTGCAAGTTCTACGAGAGCAAAAGCTATTTATCAACTTCAAGAAGTGTAACTTCTTAACTGATATCCTGGTGTTCTTGGAGTATGTTGTTTCAAAAGAAGGAATCAAAGTTGACCCAAGCAAGGTGGATGCAATCATCAATTGGCGGATTCCTTCCAATATACATGAGGTACGAGGTTTTCATGGTTTGGCATCTTCCTATAAGCGATTCATTCGGAATTTTAGTTCGCTTATTTCTCCTATTACTAATTGTTTAAAAAAGTGTTGAATTTCAATGGACAAAAGTAGCAACAAAGAGTTTTGCATTAGTAAAAGAAAAGTTGACTAATGCCCCTGTCCTAGCCCTTCCAGATTTTGAGAAAGTTTTCTGTTTACATTGTGATGTTTCCTACAAAGGAATTGGTGCTGTGTTGAGCCAGGAAAGCAGACCCATTGCTTTCTTTAGTGAAAAACTCAATAATTCCAAGATGCACTATATGACTTATGATGTGGAGTTCTATGCCATTGTCCAAGCTCTACGATATTGGCGCCATTATCTAATTCAAAGAGAGTTTATTCTCTTTTCAGACCATGAAGCCTTGAAGTATATCAACATGCAACATAAATTAAGTCCCAAGCATGCGAAATGGGTGGCTTACTTGCAAGAGTTTACCTTTTCTATCCAACACAAAGCGAGTAGCCAAAATAAGGTGGCTGGTGCCTTAAGCATGAGGTCCTTTTATTGAATTCTTTACGGACAAAGGTGATTGGATTTGAAGTATTGAAGGAGCAGTATCAAGATGATTCTGATTTTGGGGAGATTTGGATGGAATGCCAAGATGGCAGAGTTTCCAAGTTCATTTTACAAGATGGTTATTTATTTTTGGGCAGCCGTTTGTGTGTTCCAAATTCATCGTTACGACATCTTATCATATCTGAACTGCATGATGGAGGATTGGGTGGACATTTTGGTCGTGATAAAACTTTGGGGCTGCTTGAAGCAAGGTTTTATTGGCCAAAAATGGGCAACGATGTCGGAAAGTATGTAGCAAGATGTAGAGTTATTCACTTGGCCAAGAGCAAGTCACAAAACACAGGCTTATATATTCCATTACCAGTTCTTGAAGCACCGTGGGAAGATGTTTCTATGGACTTTGTGTTGGGACTGCCGAGAACAAGGCGTGGTGTAGATTCTATATTTGTGGTGGTTGATAGATTCTCTAAAATGGCTCATTTTCTTCCTTGCAGCAAGACTTTTGATGCAACACATGTGGCTGAATTATATTTTAAGGAGAACCTTGTGGAGGAAATTGGGAACCCGTTTCCAACTTAGCAGTTCTCATATGTTCTTCTAATTTGCAGAACATCAAACCAATTTGCTTCTCTTGTAGAGCATCTCTGATGAAGTGAAACTTTCTGTTGATATGCTTAGTTTTCTGATGGAACACTGGATTCCTAACCATTGATATTGCTGACATATTGTCACAAAGCAAAGGTGTCGGCTCACCTTGTTCTTCTCCAAAGTCCTTAAGTACAAACCTAAGCCAAATAGCTTGAGATGTTGCCTCAGCAGTAGCCACATACTCAGCTTCTACTGTGGACAAAGCCACTGTGCTTTGCTTCACCAAGGCCCATGAAAATACCCCATTTCCTAGGGTAAAAGCATAGCCTGAAGTGCTCTTCATATCATCTTCTGAACCTCCCCAGTCACTGTCACATAAACCAATCAATGTAGAACCTTTTCCCTTTACATACTCAATCCCATAGGAAAGAGTTCCTTGAATGTATCTCAGGACTCTTTTGGCAGTTCCAAAATGTTTGCTTGTAGGTCCATGCATAAACCTAGACAGGAGACTTGCATCATACATTATGTCAGGTCTTGTTGCTGTCAAATAGAGTAGACTTCCCACTATCTTTCTGTACAGCTGCTCATCAGCAGCTTCACTTCCATCTTCTTTCATTAGCTTGTCTTCAGTCACCAAAGGTATGCTCATAGGCTTACAATCCTTGAGACCAAACTTCTCAAGAAGTGTAGTTGCATACTTCCTTGGATGTATAAAAATGCTTCTGTCAGATTGTATCACTCCTATACCTAGAAAATGATGAAGTAGGCCCAAATCTGTCATCTCATACTTACTCATCATTACTTGTTTGAAGTCCTTGATCAAAGCTTGTGAACTTCCAGTGTAAATTATGTCATCCACATAGATAGACACAATTAGAACTTCACCAGCTTCATCAAGCTTAATGTAAAGTGTAGCCTCACTAGCACTCCTCTTGAATTCACAGCTCAACAGATATGAGTCAATCTCTCCATACCAAGCTCTTGGGGCTTGCTTAAGTCCATAGAGAGCCTTCTTAAGTTTGTAGACATTTTCCTCCTTCTCTTGAATCTCAAACCCCTCTGGCTGATCAATGTACACCTCTTCTTCTAACACTCCATTTAGAAATGCAGACTTTACATCCAACTGGTACAGTTTCTAGTTCCTTTGAGCTGCTAGGGCAATGAGTGATCTTATAGTGTCTAACCTTGCTATTGGAGCAAAGGTTTCATTGAAGTCCACACCAGGCTTTTGTGCATACCCCTTAGCCACTAGTCTAGCCTTGTGCTTCTGTATAGAGCCATCTAGGTTTAACTTTGTCTTGTAAACCCATTTTACTCCATTGACAAGTTTGTTCATAGGTCTGTCCATTAGCTCCCATGTCTCATTCTTCTGAATCATGTCAATTTCAGCCTCCGATGCTTTCTTCCAAGCTAGATCCTTAGCTGCTTCTTGATAGGATTCAGGTTCAGTGATGCACATGAGACATCGTGCATACGCATCATGAATACTCCTAAACTTGACAGGTATTCCAGTAATGGATTCCTCCTCAGGTTGCAACTCACTCATCTGAATTTCATTTTGTGGTTCAGATTCATGTATATTTCCAGTTGCAGGTTCTTGAGGAACTTCACTAGTATTCTCAGTTTGAGAATCAGCATGTTCAAAACCATAGTTTAGTATAAGAGTGCCACCAACCTCAGCCTTTGTAGCATTCTAGTCCCATTCTGTACCTTCATCAACCACAACACTCCTAGATATCATAATCTTGTTGGTTTGAAGATTATACAACCTGTAGCCTTTTTCACAATGTCCATAACCCATGAATACACACTTTGCTCCCTTCTCATCCAGTTTCTATCTTAGCTGATCAGGAATATGAGAATAGCAAATAGAACCAAATATCTTTAGGTGTTTTACCCCTGGCCTTCTTCCACTAAACTGCTCAAATGGTGTTTTACCATTCAAAGCTTTTGTAGGACACCTATTCTGTAAATACACAGCTGTATTCACAGCTTCACCCCAGAACTTGTAGGGTACACCTTTTCCATGCATCATGGCTTTAGCCATTTCCACAATGGTTCTATTCTTCCTTTCAGCAACACCATTTTGCTGTGGAGAATAGGCTACAGTTAGCTATCTTGTTATTCCTGCTTCATCACAAAATCCTTCAAACTCATTTGAGAGGTACTCACCACCTCTATCACTTCTGAGTCTCTTGATTTTATAACCACTTTGTAGTTCAATCATGCTCTTAAACTTCTTGAACACATTTAGAACAACAGACTTATGTTTAAGGAAATATAACCAACACATTCTAGTGAAGTCATCAATAAAAGTCAGGAAGTACTTGTTATCTCCAATGGTTTCTACTTACATTGGACCACACACGTCTGAGTATATGAGTTCAAGAGGCATGGTTGCCCTCCAAGCAGGTTCTTTGTCAAATTGCTTCACATGCTGCTTCCCAGCTACACAGCTTGCACAAACATTTGTACCCCCTTGTAACTTAGGCATACCAACAACCATTTCCTTATGCTGTAAACATTTCAAACTAGTGTAGTTCAAATGTCCATATCTCTTGTGCCATAAGTCTGAATCTTTAGCAATGGTTGCCCTCATAGCCATAGGATTTACACATCCAAATGTCATAGGAAAACATATGTTCTGTGTCATGGGAATCCTTGCTACTCTGTGACATAGTTCCTTGTCTTCATAGATGTCCACAGTCTGTTCTCCAAATACTAGAAAGTAACCATGTTGAATCATCTGTCCAACACTAAACAAGTTTTCTTCCAATCCATGTATAAGCATAACATCCCTTATGTGCCTTGTACCTTGCTTAGTTTGAATGATCAGATTTCCTTTTCCTTCTACTTGAACTACCTCACCATTTCCCATTTTAACTTTAGCCTTAACACTTCTATCAATGTCTACAAGTAAGTCCTCTTGTGCAGTCATATGGTTACTACATGCACTGTCCATATACCATACATTTGCATCTTTCACAGCAACTGTATTACAAGCATAGAACAAATTTCCAGAAGATTCAGTCACCTCTCTAGCCATATTCACAGCAGCCTTTCCATTGCAATCTTTGGCATAATGACCAAACTTGTTGCAATTGTAGCATTTAGACTTTCCCTTGAACCAACACTCACCATAGTGCAGTTTGTCACACACCTTGCACTTAGTTCCACTGCTCTCTGCCTTGTTAGAACTAGTACCTTGGTGATAACCGGATTTACCAGTTGCATTAGACTTTTGATTCCAATTCTTGCTATTCTTGTAGAACTTTTTAAATTTGCCTTGAGAGTTACCTTGCTGGTTTTTAGAATTCACAGACAAACTAGCAAAGGCTTTGTCAACATTCCCTTCACTATGCATCTCTACTCTCTAATCAAAAGCCCTAATTGAAGCTATAACACTTTCAACATTCACATACTCCATGTCCCTGGTTTCTTCTATGATAGAAACTATAAGATCATAGGGTTTAGTTAGGCTAATTAGGATATTTTGAGCTAACCTCTTTTCTGTAATGTCTTCTCCATAAGTTCTCATTTGGTTTACAACTCCATACAGTCTAGACATATACACAGATAAAGATTCATCTTCTTTCATTCTAGTGTACTCAAAATCACGTCTAAGAGATTGCAGTTCGACTGCTCTAACTTTTGCATCTCCTATGTACTCTCTTTGCAGGACATTCCATGCGGCTTTTGCATTCTCTTCATTTTGGATTCTAGGGAAGATGTCATCAGCAACATCATTCTAAAGCATGATCAAAGTCTTAGCATCCCTCACCAGATCAGCATGTGAAGGCTGGTTCAGAACAACTCCAGTTTCTCCTTCCACGACTATTGCTTCAGGTATTCCCACATCCACATATCATAGCCTTTTAGAACTGTCTTCATTTTTACACTCCACATGTCATAGTTAGAACCTGTGAAGATTGGAGTCCTTAGCTCACCTCCTCCATGTGTTTCTGTCATTGCAGATCACACAGTTCTTGTGAATGCTTCTGAAACTTGCACAACACAGATCAACGCCCAGAGTCTGATCAGAATCTCAGCTCTGATACCATGTTGAATTCATCGATGGTGAAGGAACACAAGCTGCAGAGACTGTCTTCAGCAGCAGAGGCAATGAAAACACACAGAACCCCCAAATCGGCAACAACAGGTAAACAACCTAAACCGATCTTCTAGCTGAGCCAATTTGAATCAGGACTAGCCTGTGATGTTCTTAATTACACTTTCTTTGTTTCTGGATTGAATTTTTGGATTGAACGGGTGATGATCACTATAATGATCAATGCACACCAAGTGTTTGTGGAAATGCCTTAGAGATTTTCTGAACTTTCTTCTCTGATATGACAGAGAGAATTGTCTTCTATTTTGTATTGAATTGAGTAGACTAAAATGATTCGACACTCTCTTACACACACACACACACACTCAATTAGTTAGATGATATAACATCTCATTAAGCCTATTACATGATGACACCTAGTCTAAATCTGTTATAACAGACTTGCTTGCTTACCACGCAAGCTGTACACAGTTAGAAACTGATTCTAGGTTGTTATAATTGCCACCCGCATTCCTTTTCCTTCAACTGAACTGCCAGCTGATAGCTTAGTCACTAACATAATCCTCAGGGGTGTAGCAGAGTTGGTTGAGCCCGGTGAGATGGGGCATGAAACGTTTAATTTGGGTAGGTCAGCTGTTCGTACATGAGTGCTGCTCTGCATGTCCCTGATTAACCCCATCTTAATTATGGAACCCAGTCAAGAGGCGAGGTTTTATCCATCAACATAGGGTCCAATTTGGCCCTGCTCCTCCGATGTTTCCTCTACAACAAAATAAATAAATAAATCTTGACGAGGAAAATCAAACTCTCCTTTGAGAAATAAATTCCAATCCTTCCATTTTTAGGTCCTTCATTTCTAGTTCGTTTTTACTGTTGTATTTCGTGAATGCTATTTCGTTGCATGATTTTCATTGATGTTCATGTATGATGCAGTTCTCAGAGTGAGAATCTGCAGAGGAGAAGAAAAAAAAAAGAACCAAGCTGCTGCCCGTATAGAGAAACTATAACGTTGACACGAAGGAGAGATAATTCATTCAATTCAGACTTCGTTTCCCACTCAAACACCTCTAAACATATAATTAAAGAGGACACTAAAAATAGCAAACAACATTAAGAGATCCGAAGAGACTCCCTAGGTACAATAATTCAGCAAACTATTTCCCAAACATATTTACTGCATAATCTTGGAATTTTATGGGAGTTTTAATCTGCCTCTTGGGACGACCCTCGGGAATATGAACCTCAAAATTTATTGAAGGCTATGATGGCTCTTCTGCTGGTCCTCCATCATTCTCGCTAGGTTGGAAATGACTCGCCATCAAGTCAAAGTCTTGCACTCGTTCATCTTCATAGTAAGGTTGTATATCAGCGACATTGAACGTAGTAGAGACGTCCATGTTACCCGGAAGCTGCACATGATAAGCATTCTCACCAATCCGTTTTAGAACACGGAATGGTCCATCAGCTCTGTCTTGGAGTTTTCCATATTTTCCCCTTGGAAACCGTTCTTTGCGGAGATTAATCCACACCAAATCTCCTTCCTTGAACTCCATAGGCTTGCGATGTTTGTCTACAAGAAGTTTATACTTCTTGTTACTCTCTTCTAGTCTTTTTCTGACGGTGGAGTGTAAGTTCTTGATGTGCTCTACCATGTCATCATCATCTCCACTGAATCTATTAGCGATTGGTAGAGGCAGTAAGTCAAGAGGACCATTCGGAATCAGCCCATACACAATCTCAAACGGACACCTTCCTGTTGATCTATTTTTGGTTTTGTTGTAAGCAAATTCTACCTGAGACAAAATAAGGTCCCACTTTTGTCTCTCGCCCCCAACCAAGCTTCTTAAGAGATTTCCAAGTGACCGATTGACTACTTCTGTCTGACCGTCAGTTTGGGACAGCAGACATTTTTACCAAGGCTTTGCCTAAAGAAAGGTTAAATTACCTAAGGAACCTACTTGATGTCAAACCAGGAGCTAGCTTAGAAGGGAGTGCTAGTGACTAAGCTATCAGCTGACAGTTCAGTTGAAGGCCAAGGAATGCGGGTGGCAATTATAACAACCTAGAATCAATTTCTAACTGTGTACAGCTTGCGTGGTAAGCAAGCAAGTCTGTTAGAACAGATTTAGACTAGGTGTCAGCATGTAATAGGCTTAATGAGATGTTATATCATCTAACTAATTGAGTGAGTGTGTGTAAAAGAGTGTCAAATCATTTTAGTTTACTCAATTCAATACAAAACAGAAGATAAGTCTCTCTTTCATATCAGAGAAGAAAGTTCAGAAAATCTCTAAGGCATTTCCACAAACACTTGGTGTGCATCACCCGTTCAATCCAAACATTCAATCCAGAAACAAAGAAAGTGTAATTAAGAAAATCACAGGCTAGTCCTGATTCAAATTGGCTCAGCTAGAAGATCGGTTTAGGGTGTTTACCTGTTGTTGCCGATTTGGGGGTTTTGTGTGTTTTCATTGCCTCTGTTGCTGAAGATAGTCTCTGCAGCTTGTGTTCCTTCACCATCAATGAATTCAACAGATTAGTCACAAGAAGCACCCAGTAAAAGTTGAACACTGAACCTGAAACAATCCAAGCTTATGTGTCCACCATTAGACCACCCGTTGTGATTTTTCTTGTGAAGATTGGTGGTCCCTATTGAAAGCAGCTTTGGTTTGCAAGTGGAGGTTTGGCTGACTTTACTTTTACCTTTTTTTCTGGTTTTCATCCAAAACGTTTCTGCAAGCTTTAGAGAAGAAAATGAAACAAGAAAAAAAAGCATGAGTGGCAAGGTGGAGAGAAGAAGGGAGAAAAAAAGGACAGGAGAAAAAAAAACAAAATTACAAACAGAGATGACGGCATGCAGATTTTGAGTACTTTAAGCAAAAATATTTTATTTATTAAAAAAGATATGTCTTAACGGTATTCTTTTAAAATGGTGTGTTGGTATGGAAATTGTGTTATCCTGTGCCAGCATGATTTTCGATTCCGCTGTCAGGTCAGGAGGATTCTTATGTGGGGTGGATATAAATCCGTTGAAATAGAAAATCGATTCGATTCAAATTGTTATTGACACTCCGGTTTGGATTTGACCGAATAAAAACCAAAATGTTTTTAAAATCCAAATTGTTCCATTAGTAACGGTATTTGTTTGGATTTTCATTTTGAAAATCGTTGCAATCCAAACCGAATCGTTAAGGTTCTTTTTATTTATATTATTTGTTAGTTAATATTTTTTACCTTATAATATGTTAATATATATATATATATATATAGGTGTTCATCACATACTCTACCTCACTTAATCCTCACTCATGTTATGCTACTTTAGAATTTAAATTATATTTAAGCATAACCCGCCATATTTGAAATTTAAAATGTTGAAAATTTTAATTTGTTGATGTGTATGTATGAAATAAATCTTCATTGAATGAATGAAAACTTGATGTGAATAAATGAAATCTTGATGAAAATTGTGGAATTTTGGAAAAAATTATCTTTTGGAGGAGTCTTTTTATTGAACAAATTATATTAAAATTTTATTCCTAAACCATCCAAACCGATCCAAACCAAGCCGTTAATAATGGTTTGAATTGGAATGGTTTCAATTCTATTTTTAGAAAATCTAAACTATATCTAACCGTTTAGATTTTAAGGGTTTGGATTCGAATTTGGGTGATATTCGTATCGATCCAAACTGTGCCCATCATTTACTTACATTCCTCAGTGGTCACAAGATACGGTCAGTGAGATACAAACACTATGTGACCGATATCAGGCTAGGGGCATCCTTTACATTTTCTAGTGGCTACAAGAGACAATCAGTGAGATTCGAATATTGTAAGGTCGATATCAAGCCAAGGTCGACACCCGTTACGCCTTAATTAATTACGATGGCCACAAGAGTTGGTGTGTTGGTGTGGGAATTGTGTTATATTGTGTAAGCATTGTTTTCGATTTATAGGTTATGCTATCAAGCCAGAGGCACCTTTTATGTCTTTCGGTGGCTACGAGAGACAATCTATTAGATTCAAACTACTATGTGTAGATATTAGGCCAAGGGCACCTTTTACGCCGCACGGTAGCCACAAGAGCTAGCCAATGAAATTCATTCACTAGGTTTAGGAATAAATTAAATAAGTGTTTAAACCACTAAACCGCCATTATGGTTATAATTTTCTTATTTTGAAAATTCAAATTCTAACATTTATTAATGTAAGACAACAAACTAGGAATAACCATTATTGGAAGTATATTTGATTCGGACAGAAATTAACAATGCAAAAACTGAAACTACAATTAAATTATTATCAACCAGATAGACTTTCCATGAACTGCGCATCATTTGCCAAAGCTTGCATTGTCTGAGGCGAAAAGCAAGCTTCAAAATCAATGCTTCCATCTTCAGCACCCTGAAACACCGTCAGCTTCCCATCAAACTTGTTGGCACGACCAGTCCTAATCGCCAGTGGCCGTCCCCAACCAAAGTCGTTGCCAAAGACATTAAACCGTGGCGAGCTTCCCGTCATCAATGATTCACTTCCTTTAAAATTCAATTTGTGCAGTTCGCCACTCTCCGCCCATTCCTTCAAGTATTTTCTCGCTTCTTCATCTGTCGTTAAAGCGATCGCCTTGTTCATTTCCAACGCCGCCCACCCTACTCCATTCTTGAGCAAATCACCCACGGTGGCTGTCACCGTCGCAAATAGGACGGCGTTCCCAAAGTACCCTTCGGGCAACGGTGGTATCAATCTTTGTCGCATGCCTACCAATATTCGGTACTTGATCTCTTGATTAGGGTTTAGGCCTTTGTTTCATGTTATGGACACCCAAAGATGAGCCATGAGGGATTGAAGGGATGAGATCTTGTTGGTGCCCATCTCGGCATTGGCTTTGGCTTTTAGCTGCGAAATTTTTTCTTTGGTAAAATGAAATACCCTTTGTTGAAGAGGTGGTGGTAAAACTTTTTGAGGAATCTGACTGCGGAAGTGTTAGCAATATTAAGTCATTATATTGTTGTTAAGTCATTGTATTGTGAAGTGTAGTATATAAAGCGAGTGTGAGAGTCACTCAATAGTATTGAGATTGTATAGTGAAAACTACCAAACTTACTCTCAAAATGCTTTCTCTTTTCCTTCTTGTATTTGACCCGTGAGTCTTCTTCTTCACCTTCATTGAGTTTTCTTTGTTTTCCATTGTTTTTCAATTACCTAGCCTAAATTGAACAAGGATCCATGATTCCTTTCATGGTATCAGAGCTGCAAAGCTCATAGCTCTAGATCCTATGTTTATCGTACTTTTTTGGCTTCCACCCATTCTTTGATTCGCGCTTATGCGATAGCAAATTGCTTTGAGTTTGACCTAAAAAAATATCCTTCGTTCTTCAATTCTTGATTCGTGAAATCAAATCTTGAGCTCGTGATCCTGGCATATCAATCGTCTTCTGCGCAATCCTCAAGCTTCAATTTCAGGCTCAACTGTTACAGCTTCGACTTCTTGATTTCTCGATTTCATGATTTTTGCTGCCTCCATGGCGATTGCTTCGATCTTACCTCTGTTCGATCGAAGATTTCTGCTGCTTCCATGGCGATGGTCCTCTGTGTTCTCGGTTTTCGAAGCTCTTCCATGGCGATGGTGTCCTCTGTGATCTTCGATTCCAGCGATCGAAGATTTCGTCTGCTTCGATCCTTCGTGCTCTTCATTGTCGGCTTCGATTGTACGGATGAATTTGTGATTGCTTCGATCTGCGTTTCTTCCTCGTTCATCTACTTCGCCTTCGACGACGTCGTTCTTGTGTGAATTTCAGAAACCTCGTCGCTTGTTTCCTGGCGTTTGCTCAGCAATCTTCAATTTATGCTTCGAGTCTCAGCTTCCTCTCCACTTATGCACTGAAAATTTTGTGCAATTGAAATTGCTCATCTGCGATTGACGGCTTCGAATTTTGGTCAGATTTCTCAGCTTCTTCGATCTTGCCTCTACTTCGAGTCTGCTTCGAATCTCGACTGCAACGGCTTCGATTTGTCAGCTTCATCGTTCTTCGATATGCTCCAGACATCATTTCAGTTTTCTTAATTGCACTTGTTCATCGATCTTCAATTTCTGTTTTCTGTCTAGTATAGAGGTTGAATCCTCGAGCTCAGGTTATTCCTCAATCTTCTTTCAATCTTCTTCCTTTCTTCTTTCAATTCATCAATTTCTTGATTAAACACAGAAAATATTGTGAGCTTCTTCTTCTTCGATCTTAATCTTGATTCTTTCTCACTTTGTCCTCACAATTGAATTTGATCTTCGATCTATGATTCTTCTTCTTCGGTCTCAAATTCTTCTTCAATCTTCCTCTTGATTCTTGCTGCAATTCTCTCTCACAATTGAATTGTTCTTCTATCTCACCTTCTCTTTCAATTCTATTTCTTCCTTCGAATCTCAGTTGCTTGCATCTAGAATCTGCGATGCATTGTTTCCTGGTTCTTGACACTGTGATGTCTGTTGTGAGCTGTGCTTGTTATAATTGTTGAGCTGAGTTCATTGTCTGGATTGAGCTCCTGCATTTTGGTCTTTGCTGCTGAGATATCTGATGTGAGCTGTGCTGTGTTGCATTCGTGCACAATTTCTATATGTTTTCTGTGCTGGGGCTTTGGGGTCTGCTTGCTGTGCTGATGTGATTTTTGGCCTATAATCCTGTTTTTCACGAATTCTGAGTTGAGCTGCTGCTACTGAGTGGAGCTGCTGTGAAGTTTGCTGTTGTGTTGGGTTAATTGTTGCTGCTGAGATATAATGGTTGAGTTGAGTTCATTGCTTTTGGTATGTGCTGATGCACTCTCGTCTGAGCTGCATTTTCATGTCTGAGCTGTTGTGGACTCTACTGATTTGCTGCAGAGATTGATGGTACAGTTTCATGCCCTGACTATGCCTGCTGTTGCTTTTGCTGATATTGCCCTGATCAGATTGTTCTTTCCATTGCTGTGATGCATTGCTGGTGCATTTGAGTTGTTGTTACTGTTGTTGTTGCTCAGATTGTCTTATGCTGTCCCAATCTCATGATGGAACTTCTCCACATGAGATTGAGGGGGGATGTTAGCAATATTAAGTCATTGAATTGTTGTTAAGTCATTGCATTGTGAAGTGTAGTATATAAAGCGAGTGTGAGAGTCACTCAATAGTATTGAGATTGTATAGTGAAAACTACCAAACTTACTCTCAAAATGTTTTCTCTTTTCCTTCTTGTATTTGACCCGTGAGTCTTTTTCTTCACCTTCATTGAGTTTTCTTTGTTTTCCATTGTTTTTCAATTACCTAGCCTAAATTGAACAAGGATCCATGATTCCTTTCAGGAAGAAGGGGATTCGAACTGGGAGATCAATGATGTCGTTGAAACATTCGCGGCTGTAAACGAAAGCAGACTGCGAAATTGTTTTAAACTCGTTACCAGGCGAATCTGAAGAGCATGGATATAAATTATGCATTTGACGTCGGGAGATTTCAGACCAAGTATTGAAGAAACGCCAATAGAATGGTCCATCAACAACACAATGGTTCATTGTGCAACTTATGAAAACTCCATCAACCAACTCGGTTACTTGCAATGCAACGCAGGGTTTGGACGTGCTCTCGTAGTTCGAAACCCCATCCATGGTAAAGAAGGTGTAAACAATGTCATCAGGGACCAAAACGCGATCGAGGATGTCCGCCATTGTGACACCATCGGCCACCGCATGGACAAACTCAGCTCCGGCGCCGTTGCATTCGAGGTGGAACGAAGTGGTGTGATCATCTTCGTTTTCAGTGAAGGCAAGACGGCCGGCGAGGGGATAGAAGATGTCCAATGTGAGGGAGAGAGAGGACTTTAGGTGTTCGGATGAGTTGGAGATCCCATGGTGTTAGCTCAATTCTACCACCCAACTGGTCACCTGTGGCTGTAGGTCGAACTATTGTGGTGGAGATCACGCGAGTGCGTGGGAGACTCATACTGTGATATTCTTTTGAGAGTAGAGCAAGCTATATAGACTGAAACTTAATTCAATGGGGTTTAGCTTTAACTATATAGACTTACTTCTTTATATAGCCTTGGTGGTTTGTTGGATATGGAGACATAAAGGCTTTCCCATTATATATAGTAGTGGACAATTAAACAAATAACTCAAATCAAATATCAGCTAACTTTACATTTAAGTATCAAAAGAAACTTCAATTCGTTAAATTTAAAGCTAATCCACTATGAAAAAGCAACTTCAATTAGTTAAATTTAAAGCTAATCCACTATGAAAGCTATTGGTGGTTAAACTGTCACAAGGTATCTAAGTGTTTGAGACAAGTCAGCAAAGTATGCAATCAAGGCAGTGAAGTTTTCTGTTACAACAGAAAGCAGAGAGTATAAGTGTGTGAGCCTAACTTGGCGCCCAAGCTAGAAGAGCCGTGTGGGACATGTGTGTGTGACATCATAGTGTCATCAAACTAACAGAATGTAAGAGTGAATGTAAGGTGTGTGTGTGTGTGAGTAATCAATTAATTCAATAACAATTGAACACTCTCTCTGTCATAGCAGAAGAGAGCATCCGAATCCTATATGAATTGCATAGTAGCATTTCATCAAACAATTGGTGTGCAACACACAAAACCATCCAATCTCTACATAAATTAAATCTAGAGTTCATCACCCGAAGGATTCATTCCTACATCTAAGAACTATCAATCCAAATCTGTAACAAAAAAAAAAGAAACCATACTCAATTCAGGTTGAGTTTAGAGAACTTACCCGATAGCTGAAGAAGAAACGCTTTCTGATTGTGTTGAAGCTGCTGAAATCAACATGGTATCAGAGCTATCTGATCTGTGAGCATTGGCACAAGGGACGATCATCTGTGAAGAAGAAGCAGCTGCGTCTAACATGACAGGAGCTGGTGGATTAGAGCTAACTACGAATTCTGGAGTATCAAAATGCGGACCATCCTCAGAGCACATGATCTCTGGGAGTATGTTGATGTTGGACTGCATGAAGAAGCAGGAGATGCTGCCGGTGATGTGGTTAACCAACCAACCCGAGCAGATTGCATCAAGGATGCAAGAGCCTTGGGGATGCTTCAAACATCAGTTGCTGATACTATCTTCTCAAAAATCTCAAACGAGGAGACTGCCAAATCAACCTGGGATCTGCTGAAAAGAGAGTACAGAGGTGATCAGAAGGTAAAAGCAGTCAAGTTACAATCCTTAAGATGTGATTTTGAGTATACAAGGATGAATGAAACTGAATCCTTATCCAACTATCTGTCTAGACTATATGAAATAGTGAATCAAATGAGAACCTATGGTGAGGATGTTACTGAAAAACGGTTAGCACAGAAAGTATTGATCAGCCTAACTAAATCCTATGATTCTATAGTATCTATTATAGAAGAAACTAGATATATGGACACTGTGAATGTTGAGAATGTAGTGGCTTCCATTAGAGCTTTTGATCAAAGACTAGAAATGCATGAGAGTATTGTGGATAAAGCATTTTCTAGTTTATCTATGCATGATAAGGGACAACAAGGGACTGGTCAAAGCAAGTTCAAGAAGCAGTTTAAGGGAAACAAAAATTGGAATTAGAAGTTCAATTCTGGAAAGCCTAACTACAAGCAAAGTGTGAATCCCAGTAAAGCTGAGAACAGTGGTACTAAATGCAGGATCTGTGACAAACTACACTACGGGGAATGCTGGTTCAAAGGAAAAATCAAGTGTTATCAATGCAACAAGTTTGGTCACATGGCCAAGGACTGCAACGGGAAGCGGAATGCAAATGTTGCAAGACAAGTAGATGACGAAGGTGCAATGTTCTATGCCTGTCACTCTGCTACATCTAAACCTGACACTGATATCTGGTACCTTGACAGTGGATGAAGTAATCACATGACATCGAATGAAGCCTCATTGATTAACTTAGATAAGTCTCTAAAGTCCAAGGTGAAAATGGGGACTGGTGAACTTGTGGATGCAAGTGGTAAAGGCACACTGGTGATCACGACACATAATGGAGATAGATTGATCAAGGAAGTGATGCTAGTGCCAAGTCTGGATGAGAATCTGCTCAGTGTTGGACAGATGGTGGAGCATGGATACAATCTTGTGTTTGAGGACAAGATTGCTAAGATCTATAATCAGGGAAATGAGGTTGCAACTGTTCCAATGACAAGGAATATGTGTTTTCCACTCTCATTCAACCAAGTGATTCCAGTAGCAAGGATTGCCACTGAAGAGGGATGTTCCTGGCTATGGCATAGGAGGTTTGGTCATCTGAATCACTCTAGCCTAGATGTTCTGTACACAGAAGATATGGTTGTGGGAATGCCTAAGCTATCCAAGAAGAGTGAAGTGTGTGAAGGCTGCATTGTTGGCAAGCAGCATGTTGAAAGTTTTGACAAGGATAAAGCTTGGAGAGCATCAAAACTACTAGAGTTGATCCACTCTGATGTCTGTGGTCCAATGCAGACTGAGACAATGGGAGGAAACAAGTATTTCCTAACATTCAGTGATGACTACTCTAGGATGTGTTGGGTTTATTTTCTTAAACACAAGTCTGGGGTGTTTAATGCATTCAAAAAGTTTAAGGCAATGGTTGAACTACAGACAGAAAACAAGATCAAACGGTTGAGAAGTGACAGAGGAGGTGAGTTCACATCACAAGAGTTTCTGACCAACTATGAACAAATGGGAATAGAAAGGCAGCTCACTGTGGCATACTCACCACAACATAATGGGGTTGTAGAAAGGAAGAACATAACTATTGTGGAAATGGCTAAATCTATGATGCATGACAAGAAGATGCCATATCAGTTTTGGGCTGAAGTTGTTAATACAGCAGTCTATCTACTCAACAGGTGCCCTACAAAGGCAGTTCTAAGGATGACACCATTTGAGGTGTACAGTGGGAGGAAACCAGGAGTAAAACACTTAAGAGTGTTTGGTTCTGTGTGCTACACTCATGTACCTTCACAACTTAGACAGAAGCTAGATGAAACTGCTTCAAAAGGGGTGTTTGTAGGCTATGGGAGTTGTGAGAAAGGGTATAGGATTCACAATCTGGAAACCAAGAAAATTGTGATTTCCAGAACTATGACCTTCAATGAGAGAGCAATGTGGAATTGGGAAACAAATGAAGAACTCAGAATCCAAGTTCCTGAGATGGAGACTGAAGTTCCTATGGTTCAAGAACTAGACCTTCAAGCTCAGGACTCACAACCAAGTTCAAGCATCAGCTCATCCTCAGAAACATCAGCTGAGTCAGAAAACATTCCAGCAAAGATGAGGAGTATTGGAGATATCTATGCCAGATGTAATCTAACTATTGTTGAGCCTGAGAACTTTGAAGAAGCAGTAAAGGACAATGCCTGGAAGAAAGCAATGAAGAATGAAATTGAGATGATTGAGAAGAACTCAACCTGGGAGTTGGTTAACTGACCAGCTGATAAACCAGTTATTGGGGTTAAATGGGTATACAAGACCAAGCTGAACCTAGATGGCTCAATCCTGAAGCATAAGGCAAGGCTAGTAGCTAAAGGCTATGCACAGAAGCCTGGAATTGACTTCAATGAAACATTTGCTCATGTTGCAAGACTAGATACAATCAGGACTTTGATTGCACTAGCTGCACAGAAGGAATGGAGTCTATATCAGCTAGATGTTAAATCAGCCTTCCTAAATGGTGTCCTAGAAGAGGAAGTCTATGTGGATCAGCCTGTTGGTTTTGAAGTACAAAGAGAAGAAGGGAAGGTCTATAAGCTCAGAAAGGCCTTGTATGGTTTGAAACAAGCCCCTAGAGCTTGGTATGGTGAGATAGATTCTCACTTACTCAGCTGTGGTTATCTAAGGAGTCCTAGTGAAGCAACATTGTACATGAAAGAAACTAAGGATGGCAGGACCTTAATAGTTTCCATATATGTAGATGACATTGTCTATACTAGCAATTGTGACAGATTGATGAAGGAATTCAAGGAGGACATGATGACCAAGTATGAGATGACTGATTTGGGACTTCTACATCATTTTCTAGGTATGGGAGTTATTCAAACAGAGAAGTTCATCTTCATCCATCAGCAGAAATATGCATAGGCTTTACTTGACAAGTTTGGAATGAAAGATTACAAACCTGTAAGCACACCACTTGCTACTGATGAAAAGCTCAGCAGAAGTGATGGTTCAGAAGCTGCAGATGAAGGTACCTATAGACAGATTGTGGGTAGTCTGTTATACTTAACTGCCACTAGACCAGACATCATGTTTGCATCTAGTTTGCTATCTAGGTACATGCATAATCCATCAAAGAAACACTATGGTACAGCTAAGAGAGTGTTGAGATACATTCAAGGAACTATCTCTTATGGGATTGAATATCAAAAGGAAAAACAAGCTACTCTAGTAGGGTATTGTGATAGTGATTGGAGTGGTAGTTTGGATGATATGAGAAGCACCTCTGGTTATGCCTTCTCATTTGGCAGTGGGGTATTTTCTTGGGCCTCTGTGAAACAGCATAGTGTTGCCTTATCTACTGCTGAGGCAGAATATGTTAGTGCATCTGAGGCTACTGCTCAAGCCAAATGGATGAGATTCGTGTCGGAGGACTTTGGGGAAGAACTAGTTGGAGCTACACCTATCCTATGTGATAATACTTCAGCTATAGCCATGTCAAAGAACCCAGTTTTCCACCAAAAGACTAAGCACATCAACAGGGGGTTTCACTTCATAAGAGAAGCTATGCAAGCTGGTGAGATTGACCTAATCTACTGCAGGTAAGAGGAGCAGCTTGCAGATGTGTTTACTAAAGCACTACCTAAAGGCAGGTTCTACTACTTAAGGAGTATGCTAGGGGTAATGCCAGTGAACAGCTTAGGAAGGGATGTTGGTGCTTAAGCTATCACAAGGCATCTAAGTGTTTGAGACAAGTCAGCAAAGTATGCAATCAAGGCAGTGAAGTTTTCTGTTACAACAGAAAGCAGAGAGTATAAGTGTGTGAGCCTAACTTGGCGCCCAAGCTAGAAGAGTCGTGTGGGACATGTGTGTGTGACATCATAGTGTCATCACACTAACAGAATGTAAGAGTGAATGTAAGGTGTGTGTGTGTGAGTAATCAATTAATTCAATAACAATTGAACACTCTCTCTGTCATAGTAGAAGAGAGCATCTGAATCCTATCAGAATTGCATAGTAGCATTTCATCAAACAATTGGTGTGCAACACACAAAACCATCCAATCTCTACATAAATTAAATATATAGTTCATCACCCGAAGGATTCATTCCTACATCTAAGAACTATCAATCCAAATCTGTAACAAAAAAAAAGAAACCATACTCAATTCAGGTTGAGTTTAGAGAACTTACCTGATGGCTGAAGAAGAAACGCTTTCCGATTGTGTTGAAGCTGCTGAAATCAACAAAAGCAACTTCAATTAATTAATTAAAGCTAATGATTAGGTCCTAATCCCATCTGCAAGCTATCAGGGTACAATTTAGGGTTTTGTTCCATATGTTAGTTAGGTATTAGTTTAATAATTGGGTTTGTGGAGTTTCACGTGTGCATTTGCTTAAACTGACGGATGGGCACTTTCAATGAGAATTTTGTCTTCTTATTTGATAGTCTTGTGTATTCTTATGAACAATTTAGGATTGTGAGTATCGTATATTCAGCACATTCAGTATTGCATTTGATGTAGATGTGGGGTGCGAGTTCGAAGAAAGATGGGTCTGGTTTGCAGAATTTGTGTGCGTTTGAGAGAGAGGGAGATCGAGAGGAAGGGAGGGAGGGATGATCGGATGGGTAAACAGGAATTTAGTTGTTTTTTTTTTTGTCAATTTTGTACAATGAATTTATGTCAGTTTTTTTTTTTCAATGCAATCTTTTATTTATTTGTTTTTTTTTTTTTGCTTTTTCATAAAGAATTTTTTATTAATTTTTTTTGCCAACATGGATTATTACAATTATAAAAATTGAAATCTATTTGACACATAAGCGTTTAACGGTTTGATTAACAGATTGACTAACGAATGATACTAAGATGATATGTTTTGATAGTTTGGGTACCTAGATAAAAAATTTCATAGTTCGGATATGAACTTGAAATGACCCCTATAATTTAGGTATTTTAACGCAATTTATCTCAAAAAAATGAATTATTGGGCTCAACAAATAGAAGGATATCTCTTTCCGGGCTTATGAAAGTTTTTTTTATTGTCAACTTAAAATGTTTTTTGATATCTCACTAGTCTTGTTTTCCCCATTAATTGTGCACTCACAATTTTTAGTCAATTTTTAAAATTTCGACAAAATCAAAAATATTATCCTACTTCCATTTGTATCCCATTATAAATTTTTTGAGTTCATATAAGGCATTCCTTATATTTTTTCAGACATCTAAAATGATATAATGACCAGGCTAGGAATATTTTTATTTTGGACAAATTATATAAAACTCCATTTCAAGTTCATACCCAAATTATGAAAAATTTCATCTCGGTACCCAAACTATCAAAACACATCATCTAAGTACCCCCGTTAGTTAGTCTGTTAATCAATCTGTTAAATGCTGAGCTGATATTTTTTTGTCAAACTGTTTATGCTGAGTACGACTCTACGTGAATAAAAAAATAATTAAAAATTGAATATATATATATATATATATATATATAATTTAATAAAATTATAAAACAAAATTATTATTAAAAAAATATTTATTATTAAAACACCAAACGCCTCACACCATTCATCCTCAAAACCCAAATCAATCATACCCCTCCCTCTCACTGAGAACGATGAACACCCAAATCTACCGGCCCCCAAATTCACGCCCAAAATTAGCCCTTAATTCATTCCCACACCTAGCTAACGATGAACGCACAATCCCACCAATGACTTCGATGAAGTCATATCTCTACCTCGATGAAGTCAAATCTCTACCTCGATGAAGTCAATGACTCCGCGATGGTTCGAAGAGGCAAGATTTGCACTTCCACCAATAAGCCCAGGAAGAACTTTGGAAAGGGCATTAAGGTTTGCTTGAGATAAATTTCGAGTAGCATAAGCTAGGGTCCAGAATTACGAAGCGGTGGAGGAGTGTTGGTGATTGATACGCTAGGTGTTGAAATTGGAGGAGCGGCGAATCAAGCCATGGACATCGTAGCCTTTGTTGAGGAGGAATTCAATGAGCGGAGGAGCAGAGGAGGAGGGAGATGGTGGAGGTGATGAGGTCGAGGAGGGTTTGGAGCAGGTTTGCGGCGGTGGTGGCGCGATGCATTGGGGATTTAAAGGTCCGGGTTAGGACCGGGTCGGGTTTGGGTGGGTGTTGGGTACCGCCGAACAGAACATCAGAAACAAAAAGAGAAAATGGAGGTGGGTTTTTCTAGGCTTTGCTTGCTTGCTTGCTTGGTCACTAGTGTGGGGAATGTAAGAATTTGAGCATTGCATCAATTGTGTGAAGTTTAGCTTTGACTCAAATTAGGACAAGAGAAGTCTTGTTAATAAGGGATTGTTAGTTCTATTTTGATTAGAATTAGTATTGGACTTTGCTAATCCTTTTTGAAGACTAATTAGAAGTCTAAGTGTTCTAATAGGAGAATACTTAGATGGATTGTCTATATATTGAGGAAGCCTCTTCTCTCACAAGGTTCGCTTAATTTTCTAGACTATTGCCTATTGATAGTTTGAGCATTGAGATACTTGACAGAGAGAATAAGGTTTTGCTCTTGGCTTTAGCATTCAACGTGTTGGTGATCATGGACTCGTCTTCAATCTCCACAGGTTAGTGATCCTTCTCTGTTAACTTGTGTTGTTTTCTTGTTGTTTGGTTGAGCGTGATTGTTAAACTTGAGTTTGTGATCTTGGCTAAAACTAGTGATCTTTCTTACAGGGAAGACCAACAATGAAAGCGAGAGATTCAGAGAGAGAGAGAAAAAAAAATGAAAAGGAGTCGTGTAACAGTTTTTTTTTTTAATAATAATTTGTTTTATAATTTATTTTACAAGTTTATTAATTGTTTTTAGGATAAACTACATAAAATTACCCAAGCTATATGGGTCATTTCAAGTTCATACCCCAACTATGAAAATTTTCATTTAGGTATCCAAACTATCAAAACACAATATCTAGGTACCCACCGTTAACAATCTGTCAAAAAAATCTGTTAAGTACCTAAGTGGCACTTGTGGAGCCATTTTTATGTTGATATGGATGCCATGTAGACTCCACATAGACAAAAAATATCAATTAAAAAATTTGCACTTCTAAAAATAAGGAAAAAAAATTAAAAATTCCTCTAACACTATTCTCCCTCTTCCTCCTTCGCCTTCTTCAATCCACACCCGAGCAAAATAACCCTCCCTCCAGATTCGACCCATAAATCCCATCTTTAACCAGATCCCACCACAATCTAAACATTACCAAACTTGTCCCATCTCATCCCACAAAGCAGTTCTCGCGACCCTCAAAGCCTTTTCGAGTCAGAAGGCCGATAACCCTTTAACTTGGACCAGAGATTGGAACGAAATCTCAGCGATCTTGAGGTCGAGTGAAGCCCTGCGATAAAGGCGAGCACCGGACGGCTCGCCAATTGAGAAAACCCGCACTCACAGGCAACCCAACTAAGAGAATGGATTTGAGGTCAGGTGGAATGGCTTTGGGGAAGAGAAACAGAGGAAGGCGATGAAGGAGGAATTTTAAGATTTTTTTAATTTTATTTTTCCTAACTTTTTAGAAGTATTGAAGTTTGTTTATTTTACACCATGGCTTGCTAAGATCAGCCTTTTTGTTTATTTTACATTTACCTATTTCTAGTTTCAAGAATGTTTTCCATTCATTTGGAGAAAAGTGGCTGGATTTCTTTGACAATTTTGGAATTTAGGGGGAGGAATAAGAGGAGTGAAAGGAGGGTGGTGTCGGTGGCTTGGGTGATGAAGTGGACGATGGGATGATGAATCTGTGTGAATTTGGTGTTGTTGGGCTTCCCCATTTTTTAACTACACTAGGGTGAGGCCGATGAACTACAAAGCCGGCTACAATTTTGAAACAACCAGAGATGATGAATCTGGTGTGATTTCTTGTGTGATTTCTCACGGCTCGAACCCAAAAACTACTAACATCTTCGACAATTGCATTGTCGAGAGCTCCGATGGCATCCCTGAATTTCTCCCGGCCGGAAGTCAAATAGGTCAAGCTATATGTCTGAAAGTTTCCTCAGCTTCTGTGACAATTGCAAGAAGAATCTTGGGTAGGGCAAGGACATTTTCATGTATAGGTTGGTTTAAATTTTCATTTTTAATTTTATTTCCTTATATTTATAATTAGATTAGTAATTGGTAATTTCTTCTGATTTTTGTTCTTGCATCTTCCTTCATTGGCATTGAATGGATAAAGTCATCTGCTTGAGCCAATAACCCACAACATGATAAGAGGTCAACTACACAAGCATAATTTTCAATCCTAGGCTCAACCCATTCATTCGTAATACCACATATGAAAAAAGAATCTGGTAACAACCCATTCTATCATAACTTGACGGTGGTTTCGGAGTCGGGTAAGGGTTTAGGCGGTCTGCCAATGAGTTGTCTGTGGGAGATTCTGAAGAGATTGCCACCGTCTGGACTGTTGTCGGTGGCTATGGTGTGCAAGCGGAGATGTTCTGGGTTTTTTTCTCAGTGAGGGGGAGGGGTTTTGTTTTTGTTTTTTTAATATTTTAATGGATAAATTACATAAAAGTACCCAAACTATATGAGTCATTTCAAGTTTATACCCCAACTATGAAAATTTTCATCTAGGTACCCAAGCTATCAAAACACAACATCTAGGTATCCACCGTTAGTAATCTGTTAAAAAATCTGTTAAGTACCCAAGTGGCACTTGTGGGGCCCTTTATCATGATAATGGAGAGGATGGAGAAGACGAAGAAGGTGGAATTGGGTCATCGTTCTCGGTGCTGGGAAGGGAGGGTTTTGATTTTGGTTTTGTTTTGTTTTTTTATTTTAAGTTTTTTGTTCATTTATTTTAAGATTTTATTAATTACTTTTAATATATTAAAATTTTTTTTTTGTCTACATGGCGTCTATATCAGCATAAAAAGGGCCCCACAAATGCCACTTAGACACTTAATAGATTTTTTTAATAGATTGCTAACGGTGGGTACCTAGATGTTGTGTTTTGATAGTTTGGATATCTAGATAAAAAATTTCATAGTTGAGATACGAACTTGAAATGACTCCTATAGTTTTGGTACTTTTATGTAGTTTATCATATTTTAATTTATTTATTTTAAGATTTTATTAAGTGTTTTTCAAATATTCAAATGTCATTTTTTTATGCTGAAAAAAATGACTCAACAAGTGCCACTTAGGCACTTAACTGATTTTTTTAACAGATTGCTAACGGTGGGTACCTAGATGTTGTGTTTTGATAGTTTGGGTACCCAGATGAAAATTTTTATAATTGAAGTATGAACTTGAAATGGCCCTTATAGTTTGAGTACTTTTATATAATTTATCATTTTTAAAATAAATATATATTCAATTTTTGATTATTTTTTATCCACATGGAGCCCAACTCAGCATAACAGTTTGACCAAAAAAAATGTCAACTCAACATTTAACAGATTGACTAAAAGAATAACTAACAAAGGTACTTAGATGATGTGTTTTGATAGTTTAGGTACCAAGATGAAATTTTTCATAATTTTTGTACGAACTTAAAATGATCCCTATAATTTAGGGAGTTTTATGTAGTATATCATTTTTAGTAATTTTCAATTAGTTTAATATTTTATAGCTTATAGTTACAAAAAAAAAAGATGAATTATTGAAACTGGTTCCCTCACATGTCTCTCAAGGATTATAACAGTGGTATTGCTGATGACTCAGGTTCACTCACATGTCTGTAACTTTTGAAGCTGATTATTTTGTGTGTGGTGGGCATATGGACAACCATTGTTTTGTGTGTGGGATTCCTCTCATTTCAGTGTTTGGTAGTGTTTATGTTGGTCGTTTCCGGATTTTCTTTTGCATTTCTCATAATGTCTTGTACTCTTTTGCGAGGTTTTTGCATTATGTCTAAGTTGTTATATTTCTTTTTCTTAATTTGAGTTAATTCGATCGAGTGCTTAGACGGATAGGGGCCGTTCTATTGGGAGTTCAATTCCCTCTCATTTCCTTGTGCATTTGAAGGATATGTTGTTGTAGTCCGATGATTAAGCTCTGGTGCGTAGTTATGCTCGTCTATTATATATATTTTGAAGTTGATTGAGATCATTTCTAATTATTTTTGGCTCCTACAGTCACTTTTGGAATGCGTTACAAAATTTAATTGAGATTCATGTTTTTTTAGATTGAAAAATTAGTTAATGGGCACCCTAAATGACAGGACATATCTCAAATGACTTATAATAATTTCGTTAATGTGCAGTTAAAATATTTCGCGAATAAAAAACACTTGCATTTTTCACAAAATTTATGAGCTATACCCATGGATAAAAATATCTGCAATATATATCCGCGATATTTCCGTTGATATATCCATATTTGAGGTCTCGATATAAAAGTAGGGGGAAGACGGATATTTCCGTAGATATACCTGTATTTAAGGGTCTGAGCATAAAAATAAAGGGGGAAGAAAATCTTTTTCTAATTTTTACAATATCCGTATTAGTCTTATATAAGTATTATTAGTGCTAAAATTTTTCCTAAAATTTCATTCAAATTTTTTAAAATTTTGACTAAATTTTCAACATTTTTTTGTTGAGCGTGAACCTTTCCATAAATTAGACTGTTGATATTTCTGTGAAAAACAATATTTCATCATTGGCTATACCCACAATTGTTTGTCAGATTTTGAAATTTTATCAAAAAATATCAAAATATTTCGCGAATACTTGATAGTCGCATTTTTCATAAAGACTTTTAACCACCTCATTTTGTATCATGAATATTGTGCCCATTGCTCCATATTCTAGTATAGTGTCTTCTGTGAATTTTGCAACAAAAAATGTAGCGTGCATTAAATATAAGTCAATCAAATAATTAGCCCTTAAAAAAAACGTAAATCAAATTAGAAATCGAATAGTCATCATTATTGTGTCAATGAAATGGACCATTTTTCTTTTAACAACTACTGGAATTTTGATAAATTGTTCATTATTTTTATAAATATAAATAATTAAGCAATCTCTGATTTAATTAAATTTTGCATATGGTTTTAAAAAGATCATTTATTAAGTTGAAATATTTCTATAATCATACTTAAAATATTTTTTGATATCTCAATAGTCCCATTCCCCCTATCGGAAAAAAAAAAAAGGTCTTATTGTTCCCATAAATTGTGAGCGATATAATTCATAATTTTTAATTAATTTTTAAAATTTCGATAAAATTATAAAAATTATCCTATTTTCATTCTACTATAAACTTTTTACAATTCATACGTGTACAAGACCTTCCTTATATTTTTCGGACATCTACAGTTATAAACGAACGAGGCTAGTAACTTTTTTTTTTGCCAGACCAAACTGGTAACTTTCAATTAGTTTAATATTTTATAGCTTAAAGTTAAAAAAAAAAGAAAAAAAAAGAGTGTAATTATTATTGACACTGATTCCCTCACCCTCACATGTCTCTCAAGGATTATAAAAGTGGTATTGCTGTGGACTCACATGTCTCAACTTTTAAAGCTGACTCTTTTTTGCAGCTTTTTTATATCCTCTTTCCCAAAGCCTTTAACCTCAGCATGTGAAGCGTCAGGGAAACAATAATGCATGCCATTGCCACCGCTTGGCGCGTTTTCGAGTTGGAACAAATGAAGTTGGTATTTGGCTGATCTTCGTGTCCATCTCTTGCTTGAGGTGCTGAACTGCTGATAGTTTTGTTTGTCTGGGTCTTATGGTAAATTTAAAGAAGTGTAGTATACTCTGCTCTTTCTTTCAATCGATTTATTCGATAAGATTTTAACGAGACTACTTTAAAGCTCTCTCTTTGTTCATTTCTTATAGTTCAATGAAATTAATCTTCCAAAAAAACATATATATATTTTCCGAAATTTCAAAGTTTCACTTTTATTCAAAAACTGTGACTTTCCAAAATTAACTTACGATTGTTGAAAATTCGAAAGAAAAAAAACATCAAAATACTTATTATATTTCTATTTCATCAATCTATAAGATATTTGAAATTGACAAAAAACATTTATTGTTATTTTTGGATCCGTTACGAAATTTCATTGTAATTCGTATTTTTTGGCTTAAAAAATTAAAAACAATTAGTTAATGTGCACACTAAATTACAGGACATGTCTCAAATGACTTATAATAGTTTTAGTAATGGTCAGTTAAAATATTTCGCAAATCTCAACAATTATTTATAACTCACAATTTTAGTGATCGATTTGTGAAATTTCGACAAAAACAACAAAATACTTATTTTTATTATATTCTCATCATCTCGTGAGATTTTTTGAATTTGATTGAGAAGATTTATAATTATTTTTGGACCTTAAAGTCACTTTTGGATCCCATAACGAAATTTCATTGAAATTTATGATTTGTGGCTTAAACAATTTTAAAAAATTAGTTAACGAACACGGCAGGACATGTCTCAAAATGCTTATAATAGTTTTGTTCATATGCAGTTAACATTTTGTGCGAATTCTCAACCGTCTCATATTTTTTCACAAAAACTCAAGATTTTTAGTCGATTTTTTCCAATTTCAACAAAAACATCAAAATACTTATTGTAATTTTATCTAATCACTCCCGTAAGGTATTTTGAAGTCGACATAGAAGGTTTATAAACCCCATTGAAGTTTCAATCTGGCTAGCTTGCACTCAAACTCTCAAAAAAACAACTCAGAATATGAGACCCACTCGCTTGATCTCCACCATGGATGAAAATATCCACAATATTTCCGTCGATATATCCGTATTTTTGGGGTCTCGATATAAAAGTAGGGGGAAGAAATATCCGTGATATTTCCGTGGATATACCCATATTTAAAGTCTGAGCATAAAAATAAAGGGGGGAAGAAAATATTCCCCCAATTTTTATAATATTCGTATTAGTTTTATATAAGTATTATTGGTGCTAAAGTTTTTCCTAAAATTTCATTCAAATTTTTTAAGTTTTGGACTAAATTTCCAACATTTTTTTATTGAGCATGAACTTTTTCATAAATTAGACTGTAGATATTTCCGTGAAAAACGATATTTCATCCTTGGCTATACCCACAATTTTTTGTCGGATTTTGAAATTTTATTAAAAAATATCAAAATATTCCGCGAATACTTAATAGTCGCATTTTTCACAAAGACTTTTAACCACCTCATTCTGTATCATGAATAATATTGTGCTCATTGCTCCATATTCTAGTATTAATTTTGCAACTAAAAATGTAGCGTGCATTGAATATAAGTCAATCAAATAATTAGCCCTTTAAAAAAAAACGTAAATCAAATTAGAAATTGAATAGTCATCAGTATTGTGTCAATGAAATGGACCATTTTTTTTTTTTAACAATTAACATCAATTAACGTAATTTTGATAAATTGTTCATTATTTTTTTAGATATAGATAATTAAGCAATCTATGATTTTTTTAGATAGAAGTAGAATAAGTTTAATGGAAAAAAAATCGTGAGTTATAGATCACAACTCTAGGTAATAAGATATCGAAATTTTTTTTGAAGTAATCAAGTTTCACAGAAAATAAATTTAAAATAATTTTTCTAAAATTTCGCAATTATATACAGTGCAAAATGTAACTTTGTAACATGACAAAATATTTGTATCCAAAATGAGAATTGTGATTGAACTAGTTGGAAGTACTATAGCACTCTCTTACACATGAAATGATATATGTATCTCTGTGGCCACGTAGGTCCAAGTTGTCTTCTATATATGCTTGCATTTACCATCCTTCCGGTATAGGTGTAATTATAGAACGGACAACACTTGCATCCAGCTGAGTTGGTAAAGGCGTTCCCGGTTGTGGGAAGCAAAAGACCTAGTCCATCGTTCGAATCCTGGTAAGCGCTGCAGCGTGGGATTTCGATACCTGGCAGGCAAACAATTCCTTGAGAGTGGAATGTGATTCTGGGGATAGACCCTGTAATGGTGAGCCTGGGTCACCTCTCAACTTAAAAGGCGCCTTTTATGTAACAACCCACCTCTACTCGTAAGCCTTACGGGATGGCCATTGTTATGGCCGACGGGAATCCTCCCAAAGTGAAGCCCAAGGTTCACCACCTTTAACAGTGGAATCTTACCTTCACAAAGGTATTGTTAGCGAAGTCCCTATTCAAATCCCCTAGCTGCAGCCTTTGAGGATTGAACTCTAGACCAAGCCTCTTTATTCCACTAAAGGTGGACACCTTTCACCAATTGTACCTTGCTGGGATGCCCCGTACCACCATTTCGATTTATCAAATTGTCTTTGTACATATATCATAATCGAAACCGTTCATTCTCTAAATCATCATGTCAAGATCATCTCCGTAAAAAATCAGTAAGATAGGAGGTTGTTTAGTCATTCATATTTAACAACTAAATTGATGATTCTCCATAAGGATCATAATTCTTACAAAAATCGTTGATTTATTTGATACATGAGAATGATAAAAGACCTCCAATCTTGTTAATTTTTTACGGAGATGATCTTGACATAATGATTTAGAGAATAAATAATTTCGATTATAATATATGTACAAAGACAATTTGATAAATCAAAAGGGTGATACAAAAGCATCCCACCAGGGTGGGATGCAAGTGTTGTCAAGATACATGCAAGCATATATAGAAGACAACTTGGACCTACATGGCCACAGAGATACATATATCATTTCATGTGTAAGAGAGTGCTATAGTACTTCCAACTAGTCCAATCACAATTCTCATGTATCTTGTCATGTATCTAGTCCAACTTGGACCTATTTTGTCATGTTACAAAGTTACATTTTGCACTGTATATAATTGCGAAATTTTAGCAATATTATTTTAAATTTATTTTCTGTGACACTTGATTACTTCAAAAAAAATTTTGATATATTATTATTTAAAGTTGTGATCTATAACTCACGATTTTTTCTCTATTTTTTGAAATTTCTACAAAAACATCAATAAATTTATTCTACTTCTATTTTCATCTCACTATAAGTTTTTTAAAATTCATATATGTTCATTTCACTATAAGCTTTTTAAAATTCATATATGTTTGGCATTCCTTATTTTTCCATCGATTAAAAATCACTTCCAAACCTTGATATTTGATTTGAGTTATTTGTTCAATTGTCCACTATATATAATGGGGAAGCCTTTATATCTCCATATCCAACAACCAAGGCTATATAGAGAAGTAAGTCTATATAGTCAAAGCTAAACCCATTGAATTAAGTTTCAGTCTATAGCTTGCTCTACTCTCAAAAGAATATCACAGTATGAGTCTCCCACGCACTCGCGTGATCTCCACCACAATAGTTCGACCTACAGCCACAGGTGACCAGTTTGGTGGTAGAATTGAGTTAACTCCATGGGATCTCCAACTCATTCTAGCAGAACAAGTCCAAAGAGGCCTTCTTTTCCACAAACCAACTTCCACTGATGACAAGAGCTTCATCCAACACCTAAAGTCCTCTCTCTCCCTCACATTGGATATCTTCTATCCCCTCGCCGGCCGTCTTGCCATCACCGAAAACGAAGACGATCACACCACTTCCTTCCACCTCGAATGCAACGGCGCCGGGGCTGAGTTTATCCATGCCATTGCCGACGGTGTCACGGTGGCGGACATCCTCGACCCCGTTTTGATCCCTGATGACCTTGTCAACAGCTTCTGTACCATGGATGGGGTTTTGAACTACGAGAGCAGCCTGTCCAAGCCCTGCCTTGCACTGCAAGTAACCGAGTTGGTTGATGGAGTTTTCATAAGTTGCACAATGAACCACTGTCTTGTAGATGGACCATTCTATTGGCGTTTCTTCAATGCATGGTCTGAAATCTGCCGACGTCAAATGCATTACTTGTATCCATGCGCTTCATATTATCCTGATGGTGGCAAAGTTGGAACAATTTCGCAATCTCCTCCTGTATACAGCCGCGAATTTTTTAAAGACATCATTGATCTCCCAGTTCGAATCCCTTTCTTCCATAGTCAGATTCCTAACAAACTTTTACGCCCACCTCTTCAACACAGGATATTTCATTTTACTAGGGAAAAAATTTCGCAACTAAAAGCGAAAGCCAATGCCGAGATGGGCACCAAGAAGATCTCATCCCTTCAATCACTCATGGCTCATCTTTGGGTGTCCATAACCCGAAACAAACATCTCAACCCTAACCAAGAGATCAAGTACCGAATATTAGTAGGCATGCGGCAAAGATTGATACCACCGTTACCCGAAGAGTACTTTGGAAATGCGATTCTATTTGCGACGGTGACAACCACCGTGGGTGATTTGCTCAAGCATGGAGTAGGGTGGGCGGCTTTGGAAATGAACAAGGCTATCGCTTTAACGACAGATGAGGAAGCTAGGACATACCTGAAGGGATGGATGGTGAGCCCCAAACTGACCAGATTGGATTTGTTGGTTTGTGACTCGTTGATGACCGGAAGTTCACCGCGGTTCAATGTTTATGGCAACGACTTTGGTTGGGGGCGGCCATTGGCGATTAGAACTGGTCGTGCGAACAAGTTTGATGGAAAGATGTGGGTGTTTGAAGGGGCCGAAGAAGGAAGCATTGATTTTGATGCCTCCCTTTCGCCTCCGACGATGCAAGCTTTGGAAAACGATGCCCAGTTCATGGAAAGCATATCTGGTTGCTAAAATTAAGTGCGTTTTGGAGTTCAAGTTAAGTGTGTTTTGAGTTGTGAACTTAATTGTAGTTTCAGTTTTTGCAATGTTCTCATAAGAATTGCTTGTAATTTCAATTTCAGTCTGAATTGCTTGTATGTGATTTCGTTTTTTCTGTAATTTTACTTCTGATTGTTATTCCTAGTTCTTTGTCTTCCATTTATACATATGTTGAATTTGAATTTTCAATAAGGAAACTATAACTACTAGTGGTGATCTAGTGGTTCAGCAATAGTATCTGATTTTCTTTCATGTCTAGTGTTTGAATTTCACTGCCTATATATCTCTTGTGGCTACCGTAAGGCGTAGGGGTACCTCTGACTTGATATCGATTACATAATTGTTCGAATCTCACTGATTGTTTTTTATGATTTATGGCCACCAGGAGGCGTCAAAGGTGCCCCTAACTTGATAGCGGGAAGTATAAATCAAAACTAGTGCTCGCACAAAACAAAGCAATTGCCACTCCAACACACCATCTCTTGTCGCCACCGTAATGTGTAAGGGGTACCCTAGGACTGATAACGATCTCATAGTATTCGAATCTCACTCACTGTCTCTGGTGGCGATCACCAAAAATTGTGACGGTTCTTGCTTGATATCAATCATAGAGTGTTCGAATCTCACTGAATGTGTCTATTGTGCCCGTCAAAAGACATAAGGAGTACCCTCAACCTAATACCAAAGACTATAAATCGAAACTAATGTTCAAACAATATAACACAATTTTCACACCAACCACTATTTGAAGAGGATCCCTTTAACACTTTTTTTATCATATAAAAGAGTACCTTGAAAATGCTCTTTAGGAGTTGATACGAAGTAAACAGTTAGTGAGCTTTTACAAAATGGACTAGGCTGGGCCGGGTTGTGTATAAACAACGCAATTGCTTCCCTGACAGATGAACAAGCGAAGAATCATTTGAGAGATTGGAGAAAAAACCCTGCATTACGTTCACGAATGCTGTGGATGTGCAACGATAGAATAATGTGAACCGAACCGAGCCATTTAGCATATCTATCTTTTTTTTTTTTTTTCTTAATGTTACTCTTCTTATCCATTATTCTTATCATATAGTCTATGGTGGTCACCAAAAGTTGTGACGGTTCTTGCTTGATATCAATCATAGAATGTTCTTCTTATCCATTATTCTTATCATATAGTCTATGGTGGTCACCAAAAGTTGTGACGGTTCTTGCTTGATATCAATCATAGAATGTTCGAATCTCACTGAATGTGTCTATTGTGCCCCTCAAAAGACATAAGGATATAGTACCCTTCTGATGTTACTCTTCTGATCCATTATTCTTATCATATAGTGTATGTCTTGTCACTACTTGTTTGACCATGAGCAAAGATAGCTGCTGTAATTCGTTAGTAACAAAGTAATCATTCAACGTGAGTAGGAAAAATTTTTTAAGACATAAAACATATTTTTTAAAAAATAAAAAAAATATCACCAAAATGAACAATAGGTTCAACTCCAAGGAAAGAAGATAAGTTTATCAATTTATGGGTCTCAAAATTAACTCACAGTAATGACGACAATATTATATATATTTATGTGGTTAACAAAATAAGGAGTTTGAGCCTTAAAATTTTCATTTAGAGTTCAGTGTGAAAATGTAAGTTTATCAATTTATGGGTCTCAAAATTAACTCACAGTAATGACGACAATATTATATATATTTATGTGGTTAACAAAATAAGGAGTTTGAGCCTTAAAATTTTCATTTAGAGTTCAGTGTGAAAATGTAAGTTTATCAATTTATGGGTCTCAAAATTAACTCACAGTAATGACGACAATATTATATATATTTATGTGGTTAACAAAATAAGGAGTTTGAGCCTTAAAATTTTCATTTAGAGTTCAGTGTGAAAATGAACATGTTGGTTCACATGATATGATCATACAAAACAATTGCGAGGGAAGGAACTGAGCCCTGATAGAATGCATCCCCCTCTAAGCTGATTTTGTGAGTTCATATATAGAGGATATTCCTTATATTTTCAAATTCTAAATTCACTTCCGAACCCAATTAATAAATTTCATTGAATTTAATATTTTAAAATTTTAAAAATTCAAAATATGAATTATTGGGCACTATAAACGGCATGACATATCTCAGAAAAGCCACAAACTTGATTGTATCTTACAAAACGATAAATATCGACATAAACACAAAAAAGTCAATTTGAACACAAGGAAGTGCTTTGGTGCGGGTTGCTTGGATGCCGATGTGGGAGGATCGATTTGGAAGTTGAGACTATATTTTAGTGGTATTCCTCCCTATTATGTCTTGAGAAATCTTAAGTCTCGAATTCGATATTTATAAAGAGCGAGGATAATATTTGTACGTAGATATACTTAAATACGATTATCTCGAAAATCATATGTACATATAGTGCTCGTTTGGATGTGCTTCTTGTAAAGTGCTTTTTAACTAGTAGCGCTTTTGATTAGTAGCGATTTTACGAAGAAACAGTTTGATGTTTGGTATGCACACATAAAAGTACTTTTATTTCTAAAAAAGTACTTGCGATATAATTTTAAAGCGTTTGGTAGTAAAAACAAAAAGTACTTTTAGAAATATAAAATAATTATTTCATTTTATCATTCTTATAACTCGATTTTGTAATATAAAAAAAATATTTGGGACCTTATGTTATGACATAAAATTAATGACTTAACAACTATAACAAAATTCATGATAATCATTGATAACAATAGAATGGAGAACAAATACTAATTAGATATAAGAAGATTATCAATTCTCTCTCTTTCATCATCTTCCTCTCATCTATGAGTAAAACTGTGTTGTTCGGCAACGTAGCTCATGGCCTGATGGAAGTAGCTCATGGCCTGATGGAGGTAGCTCATCATCATCATCATTGTACGTAACGTTTAAAGTCAAGATTTGTTCGGCAACGTAGTTCGGCAACGTCTTCCTCTTCAATCCCTAGCTCATGGCCTGATGGAAGTAGCTCATCATCATTATCATTGTACGTAACGTTTAAAGTCAAGATTTGTCATGGAATGAATCCGTATAAAGTTATGGAGAACCGTACAAAAAAACTTATTTATAATCGTTAGTAGTTACAATAAGATAGATATATATGTATATATATATATATATATATATATATATATATATATATATACATATTAGTTCAAATATAGGTATAGCGAACAGGCTGATGGCTATCTTAGTTGCTGCAAGTACACTACAAAAAATTCAACGTTGCCCGGCGAAATGATGTCGCCGAGCAACAAAACACCTTCGTCGATTAACACTAACAATCCGTCGGGTAACGTTATATAGACCCGTCGGGTAACGTTATATAGACCCGTCGATCAACATCTTATTACCGTTGGGTAAGGTTAATACAATCCGTCGGGTAACGTTATATAGACCCGTCGGGTAACGTTATATATACCCGTCGGGTAACGTTATATACACCCGTCGGGTAACGTTATATATGTTCATCGGATAACGTGTTACAAAACTCGTCGGGTAACGTTATATATGTCCGTCGGGTAACGTGTTACACACCCGTCGGGTAACATTTCCCACTTTCGTCGGGTACAGTTTTAAAAAATCCCGTTTTTATGCCCGATGGAATGACTGTGCATCGGGCAAGCGTTTCATATTTAATATATTTTTTAATAAAATATTTAATTAAATAATAAAAAATAAAAAATTTAATTAAAAAATATAATTAAAATTTTTAATAAAAAGAATCAAAATTAAATTACTATTAAAAAAAATGAATGTAATATTTTGACATCATTAAAACTATAAAAATATTGTATATATAGTACACTCTAATAATTAGTCGAGGGGTCAAAGTAGCCGGGATCCTGAGGGGGCAGTTGGGTGGACGGTGAGAAAATGGCATCCAATCAACGGTCACCCAAACGTTGAAAGATGATGTCAAGGGCGTTCTTGATTTGTTGGTTTTGGACTTGCATCTCCGCGAATTGGGCTTTGAGCTGAGCATTTTCGGCCTGGAGGATATCGAAGTTTCTCCTTAGGTCCGACGTCTCCTGGGTATTGCCTATCCGAGATGAAAAAGACGAATGAGAGACAGCCCGCACAATCCCGTCGCCCGCCCCCCGAACGACCCTCCCTGGGCGCCTCCCAAGTTGTCGCTCCAGAATAGCGATCGACATATCGACATTTGGGAGCTGCTACTCCAACGGCACATCCGGATGCTGTTGGGTGAGTTCAGATTGTGTCTGCTGGACGTCTTGCTGCATCGCATCCTACAAATTCGAATAAATATTAATTAGAAATATAATTATCAAATTTAGGAAAAATGCTTAATCTTCAAAAAATATACTTACGTGAATTCGATCAGCCTCTTGATCCCCCCGTCCAGCATACACCTGCCCCCAGGCATCCACCTCTGGGAACATCGACCCGGGGATGCGCCGATCCTCTTGCCGGGCCGATAAGGATCGCGACCCCCCGTGGTGGTTGAATTTTTTCGCTCCCCGGTTCAATTTGTTGGCAATCGATTTCCGCTATTCATTCGTAAAACCAAAAATTAGATTTTAAAATGGAAAATAACATAAAAATTAAATAATTTAATTAATTAAATAGATAATACGTACCAAATAGTTGGGGGACACGAAATGGTCGCACAACCACAACCACCCTGGCAGTTTCGCCCCGTCCAACTCCTCCGGAGGATTTGCTCGAGCTTCCTCCGGAGAAGGCCAAGTCAAGAAGTACTTGTGGAGCTCGTACTTCCAGTCGGCGTACCGTAACTGCCAGTGGTGGCACAGGTATGTACTGAGCTCGACATTCTCCAAGTCGAACTCAAAATTAATCTGCAATCAATTATTAAAGTTAGTAAAATAATTAAAAAAATATGAAATTAATGTTAAAAATGGGAAAACAATATACCGATAACTCGCCCCAACAACGCGTGATCTCCTCTGGGGTTTGGGTTCGAAAAGTCTCCCTCATCATCAGTGACTTGGTGCGAAGAATCGCACCAATGTCATGAACTAGGAGGCTGTGAATTTTTACCGGCGTGGACCGGAGGCGCGGTACGTACACCACCAGTATCTTTGCATTTGTTGTCTTGCAAATCCGCTGGGATGTCAAACCTCGGTTTATCCCTCGCACGTTCACCGACCTACCTGCAAATTCGATGAACATTAGTAAATAAAATGAGTAGCAAATAAAAACGGTTCGTTAAATAAACAAAATAATGAGCTTACCCCTAGGGAGTGATCCGACATTAGAGCCTGTTTCGTCGGCTCCGACGTCGTCCTGTTAGGGCTGGGGGTCGGTACGGAGTTCCCTCCGTTTCTTACTATGTTGTCGACGAGCCGATCGGGCACCAGGTCGCATATATATCGACAGCGGTGCCTGAACGGACGCCGCTGTTGAGGCAACTGAATCCGGGGCTGCCTCCTCCGGCTCATGATCATCAACGAGATTAGGGCAAGGGCGAGACCTAGACGTGATTAAGGTGCGATGCGACATCTACAATAACAAATATAAATTAATTAATATAAACTTAACCATCACATTTTTAATTAAATAAAAAAAACCAAACATTTTTAATATTAAATATTAAATTCAAAAAATAAAAACAAAATCACATTTAAAATTAACAAACATTTTATAATTCCAATAAACTTAAAAAAATAAAGCAATAATTGTTTTTAGTAATAATTAGTAAATTGGTATCTAAAAACTAAAACCACCAAATTCTAATTTTTTTTAAATAAATCCAGCACAAACGAAAAATTAACTTAAAAAACTAATTAATCCAAGTATGCTAAACTCAAAATTCACAACATTATACCTAAATTTCTAAATCCAAATTTCGGGACCAAAATCTAACTTAGATATTAATCCAAACATATAATAATAATATCCAAATCCTAAAATTCACAAATTAAAATTTTATAAAACTCACATTTCCAAAATTCACTTATACTACACCATATAAAATTTTCCCAAAATTGTTTTTAAAATTCAATTACCCAAAATTCATAAATTTCACATATCCAAAATTCACATAAATTTCATATCCAAAAGCTTAACAAAAAACATAACATTATATCAATTCCAACATTATACCAAACATCAAAATTTCAACAAATCTTCAACTATTATATATACATTAACAATAACAATAAACCAATAACAAATATATATCCAAATATATATACATAAACATTAACAAAAACAATATCCAATTTCATAAATTCTTTTTCCAAATAAAAATTAACACTAAACCAATATATCCAATTTCAACCAATATAAACCAATATAAACCAATAAACCAATATATCAAATATCAACCCATATAAACCAATATAAACAAATATTTCCAAATTAACAATAAACAATATATTGAAATTAACATTAACATTAACATTAACGAGGGAAACGGCGGCGACGGCATACCTCGGTGAGGGGAGACGGTGTCCTTGACTGCTTGGCCAGCGGCTTGAGGGATAGCAAGACAAGTTGGCAGCTTGGAAAGGTTGAAAATGACGAAGTTTTCGGGTCGAAGAGCAAGAGGAAGAATGGGTCGGCAGTTTTCGGCTCGGAGGAAATTTCATAAAATGAAGAAGAAGGAAGAAGAAGAAGAGTCGATCTGATTTAAGTATCAGACTGTATGTTGCCCGACGAATGCGTTCGTCGGGTACCACTTTAATGACCCGTCGGGTATTAAAAACCAGTGGTTATTCGTCGGGTATTTGGGTACTATATCCGTCGGGTAACTATTAAATAATATCGTCGGGTAACTTTCAAGTTACCGTCGGGTAAAATCTTTGAAATCCGTCGGGTTATTTTAAAGTATCCGTCGGGCAATATTCGGCAGTAAATTTCAGAATCCGCGAATATTTATGTAGGAAGCCCGTCGGGTAACAGCCAAAATACAAGTCGGGTAACGATAATGGTCGGATATCTTTCGGGTAACACCTTTACTATCCGTCGGGCAACAAAACGCAGGACTTTTGAGAATCAAAGAAAATTTAGGCGCAGGGTCCGTCGGGTAACATTTAAAATATCGACCAGGTAATATACCCGGTCGGTAGTCCGTCAGGTAAGAGTTAAAATGTCCGTCAGGTAACACCAAGCGGGAAATTTGAGATTTCGCGAAAAATTAGGAAGAAATTTGGAATTTTTGAAAACTGGCCATTTGATTATATTTACCTGACGGATGTTTTCAAATATCGGTCGGGCATGACCTTTTTGATGCCGTTTTTTGCCTTAATCTGAAAACCAAGTCCGGCGAAAGTATAAGCAACTTCGGGACCGTTCAAAATTTGGTTTTACATGCCTAAAGCCCCATTTATTATTATCGTCTTGTTTTGAGGATTTCAAGTCATCCAATCGTGAAAAAACATTGTGTAACCGTTGAATCGTCGCGCACCGTTACCTAATCCTGGGGTACCTACCATAAATGTGGACGGTTAGATCTGTAATTTTCAATTTTTAAGTTTTTGAAATTCAGAAAGCAACCATATTGCCCAAGAAGTTTAAACTCTTCAAGGAAACTTCAATACATTTTTTGAATTTTGGATCCTATTGATATTCAAACTATTGAATTTGAGCGATCTAACCGTTCACTTTGTGGTTTTACGTGCCTAGATCTTGCCCGTTGAAAATCTTGATGTTTTGAGGGTTTCAAGCCGTCCGATCATGAAGAAACGTTGTGTAACCATTGAATCGTCGCGCACCATTACCTAATCCTGGGATTTCCAATTTGGGAAATTTTTTGCGTACCTAATCCCGGGGTACCTACCATAAATGTGGACGGTTAGATCGGTCATTTTCAATTTTTAAGTTTTTGGAAATCAGAAAACAACCATATTGCCCAAGGAGTTTAAACTCTTTAAGGAAACTTCAATACATTTTTCGAATTTTGGATCCTAACGATTGAATTTGAGCGATCTAACTATTCACTTTGTGGTTTTACGTGCCTAGATCTCGCCCGTCGAAAATCTTGATGTTTTGAGAATTTCAAGCTGTCCGATCGTGAAGAAACGTTGTGTAACCGTTGAATCGTCGCGCACCGTTACCTAATCCTGGGATTTCTAATTTGGGAAATTTTTCGCGTAGGTGATCTATGGGTACCTACCATAAATGTGGACGGTTAGATCGGTCATTTTCAATTTTTAAGTTTTTAAAAAGATTGGGTAAAAAAAAAAATTTAAGTTTTTAATCTGCTAAATACATCATACCCGACAGATATTCAAATATATACCCGTCGGGTAACATGTGTAATAAAAAAATTGTAAATATATTCTGCTAAATCTTACCCGACGGATATTCATTTATACCCTTCGGGTAATGATAAGAGGAGGTAGACGTCGGGTAACCCGTACCTTATCCATAGGGTAACAGATGTAATAAAAAATTATAAATATAATTTGCAAAATCACACCCAACGGATATTCATATATATACCCGTCGGGTCACCCGTACCATATCTGTCAGGTAAATAATTGTTTATAAAAAATTTATCAAAGCACATTTTATAGACAATATTTTTGGAAAAAAATTGTTGTATCTTATTTGGTTTAATATGAATATATATTGGGTTCTATTTTTTTCATATTGCACTAAAAAGTGAAAAGTGACCCTCATGATTTATCACTTTGACCTTCATGACTTATCATAAAAATATTTGACACAATCTTTTACCTTCATTTATTTTGAAGTTGCGTATTTTGTGGAGTGCATGTATGGTCTCCTCACATTAAGAAAGTAAAAAAACTATTTTTGTGAATGAAATCATACAACATACATATAAATCAAATATATTGATTTGAAGATGGATATTACATATATGAATGAAATTTCGAATTTACAACTTTCATTATGAATCGCTTTCCCCCTCCCAATCACGCTCGTCATCCGACATGTGTACAGTACTTGATTCCTCCGAATCACTTTCAATTTGTTCTAATTCCCCCAGATCAATAAAAATGTCATCAATTGCAATTGGTGGGATGATGTCATTGGTCCGAACTCCATCCACGTTGTGGGTGGATGCCGATGAATCCACCTGATAAATGATTTGGTCATCGTTTATTTCACCATCTTCTTCATGGTATCGGTCATCCAAGTCCCAAATGTTTCTATGATTCACCATCTCAGCTACTCTCCATCCACCACCAGCTTTTGGATCATCCAAATAGAATACTTGTTTCGCCGTACTAGCGACGATGTAGGGATCACTCTCAAACCACCGAGTGTTTGTGTTTATAGAAGTATATAACTGATCTTTGATGACACTGCCTAGGATACTTGGGTTCGTATCAAACCAATGACACTTGAATAAGACGACTTCCTTACAATCAGCGTATAACCCCTTAACCATAGTTAACAATTTTCCGTAGAAACATGTCTCAACATTTTCCCCATCCCCCGACACGAAGACCTTGATGTTTTGCGTAGACAACTTGTCGTCTCGTTCTGTACACACGAACTTAACTCCGTTAACATGACAACCAGCGTACGTTTCTCCTCGGAATGGGCCAATGGCCAGCTGCATTAATTCTTTATTGAATTTTGGTGAGTTGACATCTTTCAGTTGTGCTATCTGGTAAGATACACACAAGAAACGAAATAGATAAGCTTAAAACCAATTTAAGAAATTTGGAAATAAAATATTTGACTTACATGCTGGGAAAACCAACGTGGAAACAATTGTTTGTCCATTTCTTCCCAATTAGAAGGAAATTGGGCCTTCATCAACGCCTCCTGATGCTCGTGGAAGGGTCAGACTTCATCACAGTTGTTGAGAATGAACCAATGAGCCACGTCCATATCGGTATTGATGAACGGCTCCGAGATTGGACCAGTGCCGAATGGTCGTGCGGGTTGGGCAAATACAGATAGGGTCTTGGGACGTTGACCACCATCGTCGTTGTGAGACTCCCTATTGAAGGCAGTTTCAACATTTCGAAGGTACATTGCACAAAATGTGAGTGCCTCCTTTGCAATGTACGCCTCGGCTATAGAGCCTTCGGGACGTGTCTTGTTCCAAACGTACCGCTTATACGTACCTAACATTCTGTAAGGAAAGTTACATTAAGATTCACATATATACATGATAATATGGAAATATTATCAAATAGCAGGGATAACTTATACTTCTCGATTGGGTACATCCAACGATAATGCACCGGGCCAGCTAGCTTTGCCTCATCCGGCAGATGTATTAGTAGGTGCACCATTATATTCAAAAATGCAGGTGGATATATTTGCTCAAGACGGCACATGATGTACACAATATCCTCGTTTTCCACATAATATCTGGAAGAATTGAGAAAAATAAACTATCGTCTCAACAACACCAGCCTCCAAGAAGGGTTGAATACTAATCGGAATAAGTCGTTGTAGCAAAACATGATAGTCATGGCTCTTCATACTAGAAATGGTCCCACCATCCGTGCTAACACTCCGGGACATGTTGTCGGCGTACTCGTCGGGAAATTTCACACCCTGCAACCACTTCAGGAATTTTTTCTTATTGTCCGGCGTAAATGTATAACTTGGCTGAGCCATGATGTATTTGTCATTGACGACTTTCGGCCACAAATTAGGCCGAATCCCCATTTCTTTCATGCTCAGGCGAGTTTTTTTTGTGTCCTTTGACTTGCCTTCAATGGGTAAAGTCATTCCAACAACACTCTCAGCAACATTCTTCTCGATGTGCATAGGATTGGGGATGTGTCTGATTTTCAGTTTCGACCAATATGGCAACCGGAAGAATATGCTTTTTTTCGTTCAATTTTCCTGTTTGGCTGGTTTCGATCCTCTTGTCACGAACTCATGTATACTGTTGAGTTTGGATAATATCTCATCACCGCACATCTCCTTTGGTTGACCTCTTAACTCTGATTTACCATCAAATGAGTCAGAATGCATTCGCCATCGGTGATCCCAGGGCAGAAACTTTCTCGCACCTAGCATACCCTAGATGCGTGCCAAAAAGACGTTGTGTCTGGTCCACATGTCGGGCAAGCAAGATAGCCCTTGGTGCTCCATCCCGATAACATACCATAAGCAGGAAAATCATTAATTGTCCACATTACGGCCGCTCGTAGGGTGAACATTTCTCCACTGCACTTGTCTTATGTTCGGACACCATTTTCCCACAAATCCACGAGCTCGTCAATCAACGGCCGCAAATACACATTGATGGAATTACTCGGCGATTTGGGCCCTGGTATCAAAGTACTGAGGATTGTGAATTCTTTCTTCATGCATCTCCAAGGAGGCAAGTTATACGGAACCATAACAACCGGCCAAGTGTTCTAGGGCTTTGTAAAACTCCCAAACGGATTAAACCCGTCAGTAGCGAGCCCTAATCTGATATTTCTTGGCTCCGCAGCAAACTCGGGATACATTTTATCAAATTCCTTCCAAGCCTTTCCATCCGCCGGATGCCTCAGTACATCATCATCAATGCGTTCATCCTTATGCCACCTCATATCTCGGGCTGTGTGGGACGACAAGTAGAATCTTTGTAACCTTGGCTTCAGTGGAAAATAACGCAACACCTTGCTTGGAATCTTGTTCTTTTGAAACCTAGGCTTATTGCACATGGGACATTTTTCAAGCTGCTCGAATTCACCGTAAAACAAAGCACATTTGTTCTTGCATGCATGGATCTTGATATACCCTAAACCAAGCCCCTTCAACAACTTCTTCGAGCTATAATGATCTTTTGGCAGACAATTGTCTTCAGGGAGCATTCAGATGATAATGTCCAACATGTGATCAAAATGCTTGTTCGTTTGATTATACTCAACTGTCATGTGCATCAACTCCACAACTGCCCCTTGAACCAAAAATGATTTACAACCGGTGTACAATTTGCGCTGAGCTTCTTTCAACAATCTCTCATAATGGAGCTCAGAGTCTTCGAGTTGCAACCTTGGCGCATCATCTTCCATATCATCTGATGCCGGAGGAAAAACATCAACTAATAACTCAACGACTTGATCATTATCACATTACCCATCCAAACTACTTTCGTCCCGATGTGTCCCGGGAACCGAAGATGTCGATGTAGAAAATATTTCTTCACCGTGATAGATCCAATTAGTGTAGTTGTGCACGATATCATTCCATTCCAGATGAGTTTGGACCTCATTCAACGACATCCAAATGCAATTATTACATATACGGCACGGACACCTGATACGTCTTGTATCACCTCAATGACTACGTGCAAAGGTAATGAAGTTGTCGATCCCATCCAAATACTGATCAGAAGATCTATCAAACATTTGCATCCACCCCCTGTACATTGTGCCTGCTTTCACAACATAGAATCAACGTAAGTAATTGAGTTAACATTGTCCCGTAAATAGAACAAGTGAAAATCAAAAGCAACCCTTCTCCTTATGCCTCCGGTGATTTGGCCCTATCCCATTCGAGAGTGCACGTTCTGTGCTGTGTAGTTTGTGACCTACGAGGCTAAGTTCCGATCGAGGGAAATTTCGGCAGCATCTCCCTACAGTTCCCCAAATGCACGACGTAGATATTATAAACAAATATCTAGTATGCATTCGGAGAATGTGCAGGGGATACAAACCGAATTTCCCACAATCGAAACCTAACATCGTAGACCGCCAACTACACAACACATAGTTGCGCACCCCCAAACTATCCGAATATATGGACAATTCAAAAGTCAGTCAATCAATCCGATTCACTTACTCTCAAACGGGTCTAAGGATTTTCATTGAATTTCATTATACGAAGTTAATCAACTCGATTAACTTCGCATAAATGATTATGAAATATGAACGTATTTCACTCCGTAGCAACTAAATAAAGCATTTTAATAAAAATATCACAACAAATTCACAAATACGAACATATATAAATTATGCATAAAACAAAGTTTTAAATTTTATAATTTCTGTATATATTTTCTATTTCCTTATTTTCCTAACATATTTTCTAATTTCCAAACATAATTTAGAATTTTAATAATTTCATTACATATTTTTTATTTTCCTAAAATGTTTTTTAATTTCCTAATTTCCTAAAATATTTTCTATTTCCTTATTTTCCTAACATATTTTCTAATTTCAATAATTTCATTACATATTTTTATATTTTCCTATTTTCTAACAAAAATTTTCAATTTCCTAACATATTTTATATTTCCCTAATTTCCTAACATTTTTCTTAATTTCCAAACATATTTTCTAATTTCAATCATTTCATTAAATATTTTTTATTTTCCTATTTTACAACAAAATTTCCTAATTTCTTAACATATTTTCTATTTTCCTAATTTCTTAACATATTTTCTATTTTCATATTTTCCTAATTTCATAACATTTTTTCTATTTTCATATTTTCCTAACAAATATTCTAATTTCTAATTTCCACAAATTCTAGAGAATTTCTACACATTTTCCACAATAAATACAAAAATTCCTAAGATAATTATATCCAATATTCTTAACAAAATTAAATAGAGAGGTAAACACACATACCTTTTTATAAGTATTCCTTCAAATCAACTACAAAATTCCTACAACACAAAACATAATTAATTCCTAATCAAAAATCAAAATTTCAAAATTACAAAAAAATAAAATTTTCATACCTTAATATTTGATATTTTATGATTGATAGAGAAAAAAGATTTGATTTGTAGTAAAATTGGTGATGAGATGATAACAATAGGTAGAGAAATAGAGTGAGTGAGTGAGAGGGAGAGAGAGACAGAGAGAAACCGATGAGAAGCAGATAGGAGGAAGAAGAAGAAGAAGAAAAGAGAGTCTCGGGTATTTAGTCTGTTTAGACTTTTGCCCGACGGACTCCATTCGCAGGGCAAGCTTTAACGATTCGTCGGGCAACATAGAGTCAACGCCCAGTGTTACCCGACGGCAATTGGTCGTCGTTGTTGATGATGTTACCCGACGGGGTATGTAAAATGTCGGGTAACAACCACCAATTTTGCACGCCAAAGGCTTTTTCTTCCCACCAAAAGGTTACCCGGCGAGTATGCATATATGTTGGGCAACATTGTATTACCCCACGAGATTGTATTCGTCGGGCAAACACTAATCATGCAATCACGATTTTCTTGTAGTGGTATCAGTAAATGTGTCTCTTTCCTCTCTACCTTAATTATATGGATCTACAATTTGGTTAATGTCCTTTACCACCGATATTAGGTTTTATAGTTATTAGTATGAGAGTTATATTAACCTCATAAAGAAGAGGGGATTATGTATCAAATAAAGAAACACCACCTTATAAATTCCTAGGAAGGATTAATTGAGGAGGCCGATTGATATTTGATAGATGGAATGCATTGATGCATACTCCAATCGACTTTGGGAATTCATTTTATATACCACCACCTAAACCTCGACCTACTACCACATTCAATTGATTTCGTCTTCCCTCCCTAGCTGTGGTAAACCACTCTCTTGAAAGAGATGCAAAGTTAACTATTCGGACGATAATGAAATTGTACAATACTTCTTTTTTATAGAAACTAATTATAACATTGATCCAAATTAATGGTGGGAACTCGCAAGGCCACCATAAAAGAAGCAAAACAAAATTAAATTCAATGAATAAAAAATCTGAATTCAAATTTGAATTAAGATCCATTCAATTTCAATAACTATGATTATTCCAATGATTATTATTTAAAAAAAAAGAATTGAAGGCATGTGAAGAAAGGATACCTTGGGAGGCGAGCAAAGATAAGCAGTAACAGCCACACAAAGGTTGGGAGTCATGCAAAGCGATAGAAAAAACCCTCGAGGGGTTTTAGTATTGATAAAGTAAATAAAAATAATTAAAATATGGTGAATTTGGGCATTTAGGGTATTTGTAATTAAATATAAGGATATTATTGGAAGAATAAAAATTTCATTAAAAAAAGAAAAGTGTTTACCTGTTTTTTGATGGATAGCACTTTTCAAAGGAAGTACCAACATAGTGTTTCTCAAAAACCTTCATTAAGTGTTTGTGCTTCTTATCTAAAGTGTTTTTTAAAATTCGCCAAACACACATATTTTGAAATGAAAGCACTTCTATTTATTTAAAAACACTTTATGTATTTTCAAAATCATATCCAAACGGGCCCATAGTCTCCAAGTGGGAGCTAGGCCTCAGGGAGTTCTTAAATCAGTCAAAGACTAGAGACGTATTTACTTAACATATCTTATAATTCTTCCCCTAATATTCCCCAAGAAAAAGAATATTATGAAGAAAAATTAAAGAAATTAATTTCCCTTACTTATAGTCTCCATGAACTCTGCATCCTCTTCCAAAGCTTGCATTGTCTCAGGCGAAAGGCAAGCTTCAAAATCAATACTCCCTTCTTCCGCCCCCGGAAATACCGTCAACTTCCCGTCGAACTTGTTCCCAATGCCGCTTCTAACCGCCACTGGCCTCCCCCACCCGAAGTCGTTACCAAACACGTTGTACCGCGGTGAACTCCCCGTCACCAATGCATCAACCAAAGTAGACATTTTGGTCAGTTTGGGACTCACCAACCATTCCTTCAACAGTTTTCTCGCTTCCTCATCAGTCTTTGAAGAAATTTCCCTGTTGATTTCCCAAGCCGCCCACCCTAATCCGCGCTTGATCAGATCACCTGCGGTCGATCTAGCCGTAGCAAATAGAATTGCGTTTCCAAAATACTCTTCAGGTAACGCGGGTATCAATCTTTGCCTCATGCCTACTAATGTTCGGTACCCGACTTGCTCATCGGGGTTGAGATTTTTGTTGCGGGTTATGGACAACCAAAGCTGAGCCAAGAGTGCTTGAAGAGATGAGATCTTGGTGGTTCCCATTTCGGCATTGGCTTTGACTTTGAGTTGAGCAATTTTTTCCTTGGTGAAATGGAACACCCTTTGTTGAAGAGGTGGCGTCACTAAAAGTTTTTTAGGGACCTGACTGTCGAAAAAGGGAATTCGAACCGGGAGATCAATAATGCCATCGAAACCTTTGCGGCTAAAGACGAGAGGAGACTGCGAAAGCTTACTAAAACCATGGCCTCGAGAGATTTCAGACCAAGTATTGAAGAAACGCCAGAACAATGGGCCATCAATAACACAATGGTTCATTGTGCAGCCTATAAAAACCCCATCCACAAGCTCAGTTACTTGCACAGCAAGCAAGGGTTTCGACACACTTTCGCAGTTCAAAACCCCATTCATTGTAAAAAAGCTGTAGACAATGTCATCGGGGACCAAGACAGGGTCGATGATGTCTGCGACCGTGACACCATCTGCCACCGCGTGGACAAATTCAGCTCCGGCGCCGTTGCATTCGAGATGGAAGGAAGTGGTGGAGTCGTCTTCATTTTGAGTGACGGCGAGACGGCCGGCGAGGGGGTAGAAGATGTCCAATGTGTGGGATAGAGAGGACTTTAGGTGTTGAACCAAGCTCTTGTCATCATCTTTATGCTCATAAGTGGAAGTAGGTTTTTGGAAGAGAAGGCCCTTTTGGATTTGATCAATGAGGAGGAGTTGAAGATCCCATGGAGTTAGCTCAATTCGACTTGTGAAATGGTCAATATTGTGGCTTGTGGGTCGAATTGTTGCGGTGGAGATCAAGTGAGTGGATTTCATAGTTTGATATGTCTCTTGATCAGAGGCGAAAGGCTGAAATTATACTGAAATATATTATGCACACACACACACATGTATATAAATATATAGGCTCTAATGATTTTATAATGTTTTAACTTCTACCTAGGTATGATTAAAATATGAAACATTCCCTTCTTGTTCTACTCTTAATTTTAATTTATGAGAGTTTTTAAAATATGTCTTAATTATAATTGTTTGTTTATTAAACCATCATTTTAAGGATTATAATAAGATTGGAGGTCGTTTAGTCATGCATATGAATCGTACGAATAAACTGTATTAGTAATAACTACGATATAACATACATATCAATGACTAAAAAATCTTCGATTTAGTTTATTTTTTTATATATAAATGATCTTGAATGATAATTTAAAAATTAAATAATTCCGATTATAATATATGAATAAAAATAATTTGATAAATAGAAAAAATTGGAATAACAAAATTATATCAGAGTTGGTGCAAGTATTTTTTTAATATATATAATTGTAAAGAAGAAAGGTAGGTATATATATATATATATGAAGATGATAACGATTGATAATTATAAAGAAGGGTCGGTGGGTGTGGGATCCTTTTGTTGACAACTCATATAGCTTGTGATAGGCTTGTGTATAGAGAGAAAACATGTGAAAGGCATGCATGCATGTGAAAGGCATGCATGCATGTGAAAGGCATGCATGCATGGGAAAGGCATGCATGCATGTGATAGCCATGCTACAATAATAAAACTATCTACTAAACAATGCCCCTTTCTAGGATGTGATCATTCAAGGTCCTTACGTTCCTTTAAAGATGACTAAACAATTTGAAATCTTATTGAGTTTTTGTATAAAAAAATTATTTTGAATTCTAGTAAATTTATGAAATAAGACATGTTTATAATGAAGTTTCATTAATAAGAAGGAGCATATTTCTAAAAGGACAATACTTGCATTCTACTTTTTATATTCTACTTTAAAGAACCTTTTCATTTACTATTTTATTTATCAAATTATCTATATATATATATATATATTATCGTAATCGAAATTCTTCAACTTGTAAATTCTGATTTTAAGATTATCTATGCAAACAATCAATTAAATTGATGTTCGTTTAACCATTGATATGTATCAACTAAATAGATGGTCTACCAGAAGACTTTTAATTGTTATCACACCATCCATTTGTTTGATAGATGTACATGGTTACATGAGATTCAATATTTTTTATTTATTGTGGAAATGATTTTGAAATGATGATTAAACGTGTTAGTTCTTGTTTCTAGGAATGTTGTTGTAATTGGCTTTGTCTCTCCCTATATAATTTTATTCATGCTCAAACTCTAGAACTTAGTCATTGTTTTCCTTTAATATATATCGAAGAGGAACTTTCAAGAGATCACTGTGCATAAATGACTAGTTGCAGTTTAAATGTTATTTTTACTGTCCATCATGGCTCATCCAAGTTATACATTTACGCCGGACAATAAGAAAAAATTCCTAAAGTGGTTGCAGGGTGTGAAGTTTCCCGACGGGTACGCCGGCAACATATCCCGGAGTGTTAGCACGGACGGTGGGACCATTTCTAGTATGAAGAGCCATGACTATCATGTTTTGCTACAACAACTCATTCCGATTGGTATTCGACCCTTATTGGAGGCTGGTGTTGTTGAGACGATAGTTTATTTGTCTCAATTCTTCCAGATATTATGTGCCAGGTCGTTGGTTAAGGCGGACCTTAAAGCAATTAACGAGGAAACGTTATCAGTCACTACCGATTAGACGCATCATTCGAGGTACCCTCTTTGAGATCGCACCGTTTGGTAAACGCTATCTGTAGTTACCGATCGGACGCATTATTCAAGGGATCCTCTTAGAGATCGCGTTGATCGGAAAGCTCCCACACGGTGAACGATCTTTCACATCATTTGAGGTATCCTCTCAGAGATCGCGTCGATCGGCAAACGCTATTAGTAGTTATCGATCGGACGCATCATTCGAGGGATCCTCTCAGAGATCGCACTAATCGGTAAGCCCCTACGCAGCGACCGATCAATCGCATCATTCAAGGTATCCTCTCAATGATCACGCCGATCGGTAAACGGTATCAGTAGCTACCAATCTAACGCATCATTTTAGGTATCCTCTCAGAGATCGCTTCGATTGGTAAAAGCTATTAGTATCTACCGATCAGACGCATCATTTAAGGGATCCTCTCACAGATCGCGCTGATCAATAAGCCCTTATGCGGCGACCGATCTGTAGCATCATTTGAGGTATCCTCTCAGAGATCACGCCGATCGTAAAACGCTATCAGTAGCTACCGATCTGACGCATTATTCGAGGTATCCTCTCATAGATCGTGTTGATCGGCAAGCCTTCACGCATCGACCTATCTGTCGCATCATTCGAGGTATCCTCTTAGAGATCGCGTCGATTGGTAAGCACTATCAGTAGTTACCGATCAGACGCATATTAGAGGTATCATCTTAGAGATTGCGTTGATCGAAAAATGATATCAATAGCTACCGATCAGACTCATCATTCGAGGGATCCCCTCGGAGATCGCGTTGATCAGCAAGCCCCCACAAGGCGACCGATCTATCGCATCATTCGAGGTACCCTCTTGAAGATCGCACCGATCAGTAATCTCTATCAGTACCTACCAATCAGAGGCATTATTAGAGGTTCCTTCTTTGAGATCGCGCCGATCAGCTGACGCTATCAGTCGAATCATTTGAGGTACCCTCTCTGAGATCGCGTCGATCGGTAAACGCTATCAGTAGCTACCGATCAGACGCATCATTTGAGGGATCCTCTTAGAGATCACGCTGATGGGCAAGCCACCACGCGACGACCGATCTATCACATCATTCGAGGTATCCTCTTAGAGATCGCGGCGATCGGTAAACGTTATCATTAGCTACCGATTTGACGTATCATTCGAGGGATCCTCTATGAGATCGCGTTGATCGGCAGGCCCCACGCGGTGTCCGATCTGTTGCATCATTCGAGGTTTCCTCTCAGAGATCGCGCCAATCGGCATATGCTATCGGTAGCTACTGATCGAACGCATCATTTGAGAGATCCACTCAGAGATCGCGCTGATCGGCATGCCCCCACGCGGGGACCGATCTATCGCATCATTCGAGGTTTCCTCTCAAAGATCATGCCGATCGAAAAAAACTACTAGTAGCTACTGATCAGATGTATCATTCGAGAGATCCTCTTTGAGATTGCGCTGATCGGCAAGCCCCACCCGGCGACCAATCAGACGCATCATTCGGTGTACCCTCTCGGAGATTGCGCCGATCGGCAAGTCTGTACGAGGCAACCGATCGGACACATCATTCGAGGTCCTCTCTTAAAACACTTCGATCGGCAAACGCTACACCTAACTTCCATTCGGAAGCATGCTACAATCAGCAAATGCTACCTTCTCAACATCAACACAAACAAGCCTATTCCACCACCAAGAGGAGCATTCAGTCTCTTTCACTTTCGCCAACACGGCTCTCACCCCAGTAACACACCAGACACTTGCAATAACAACAACATGTGAATTTCCTTCGGCACCCACCTTAACCGAGGACTTTGGGGACGTTGAGGATTGTGAGGATAATGCACTGTGCTGATCAGTAGACGGAAATGAAGGAGTTGCTCGGTTAGTGCACTCTCGGTACAAGTCATCGACCGAGGAAGTCCACCTCAGTCAAGAACTTGGAGGACTTATGTTGATACTGTTTCTGACCAAGCAACAGACTTAACGGAAGATCACTATGACCAAGACCAGGCCCACCATCAAGGCCCATCATGAAAACCAACAATTGTGGTCCATGACCTAAACTTTTGTATTTACTATATAAAGGGAGCCTTTCTCCCTCATAAAGCAATGTATGACTCTCTCTCTCTCTAGACTAGAGCTCTAACCTCTCTCTACATATTAGTCTTCCCTTAAGGCTCAAATGTCTAATGTATCATGTACAAACACTACATTACTAATGAGAAAAATATACCACTGTGGACGTAGCCCAATTCGGATGAACCACGTACATACTCGTGTTTCTTGTGTGTGTGCGGTCTTCATGGACCCGTTTAATCTATTTTTGGATCAAACAATTTGCAATGTAAATATTTCGCGAAATTTCAACCGTCATATTTTTCACAAAAACTGTGAGATGTGCACCCGTGATATCAATTCACTGTTTCTAGCGACGGCATCCTCATCGTCCTCAAACTCTATGGTCAACGAAAGAAAGTACTAGATAAGTATGTGGTGGCTGACAAATCCCATTTTCTCAAGGCATAACATGCCCACACGGCTGGTTGATTATATGGCTTAAGAGAGAATTTGCTAATATCTTCTTATTCCTTACCTTATCAATTTGGAACACGACCAAACATTTCCTTTTCCACTTTGAAAATGACTGAAATGATCAAGAGTCATGATTAATTATGTTAATGAAGGGTTTGGGTGAACAAAATTGAAGTTTAACATAGATTTTCTTAAAAAATATTAAAATTTTGAGTGGACCATGGCCACTGTAATTGGCCGAAATGTAGCTCCTCCTCTAAATATGTGAGTTACTTTTTGTTTTACATCATCCCATTAGCTATCAAGCTATTTTTCACCTCCCCATACTAAAGGAATGTACAAAGAAAGGTGCATGAAATGAATCGAGAACTAAAAACTAAAAATTATTTGAAGTTGTTTTCTATTTTGATTTAGATTGTGTTTTCATTTCTTCATCTTCTCCCCTAGCACTACTTTTCTTCATCTCTCCTTACTCATCTACGTTCTTCATATGTCGAGCACATGTATGAAAATTAGGAATTAAAATCCAAATAGTTATCAAGTGAACCTTAAGATTTTCTCTAATTTCTGAAAGAAAGAAAAAAAGTCCTTAATTTGATGGAATATTAGTAAACATATCACATAAATTTTGCACCTGTTTCAATTGATCACATTAACAAGAATTAAGAGAAATAATGTATCCTTAACTTCCCGAAAAACCAAGATATATATCATGAATAGAAGTTCGTAATGATCAATATGTCTTGTCACATTTCATAGAGACGTGCAAATGTTGGATGTCATGGACTAAGAAGCCATTGAAGATAAGACATATGTTCATGTACAACACCACAATTATTATATACAGCCCCATTCAATCAGCCAACATATATAAATATTCATCTTGCACGTTTAGAATTGACAGAGATGATAGGTAGTTTAGCAATTAGGGCAAATTGTATTTATACGTATTCAATTGGTTGGTTGTGGGTGGGTCGTGAGTTTACTTGCTCTTAAGACTCTTAAGATCAGACCCAGATTCAAACTGTAGAAAATATATGAAGATCTAATTGATAAAGATAAATACAACACTGTGGTGGTGCGTCGTTGCGCTAATCCAACTGATTTCTTAGCGTAGAAAATGTAGCATGCAGTGGTTATAGGGCATCTAGGGAGCTTCATTTTTCTTTGTTTGGCAAGTACTACGTACGTATATCTTCAAATTTCGTTAAAATGTATGGGAAATGACATGACAAGAATGGTATAATAAGAAAATGAAATATCAATTCTTTGTTTTGCAAGTACTCACTACAAGAAATTAGAAGTTGTCCGGCGAAAACAGTTCGTCGAGTCACGTAAATCATCCGTTGAGTAACATATACAACGGCGAATCTCTGTCGGGCAATAGGCGTCTCTAAATTTCCGTCGGGCAATATAACCTTACCCCGCGAGAAATTGTCCGTCGGGCAAAATATAATCGGGCTACTGCGATTTTCTTGTAGTGACTATATGAATCTCTTCAAATTTCGTGAAAATGTGTGGAAATGACATGACGATAATGGTATAAGAAAATGACATATACATATTTCATATCCGCACGCATCTAAACGCGATAAAATTGTTTTTATATGAGTGATAATATTCTATGTTAAATTGCATTAAAATAGGTTTGAATTCAAGCGCAAAAAACAGAATAATATATTCTAATAAAAGTATGTGTATAAAAATAAAAATAAATGAAATTATCTTATAAGTTGTTGTTTTTTAAAGCGTTAATTTAGAAAATTAATGGTTTCTATCAGACCATTATGTATTAAGAAAATAAAATGGTTTATTTTTCCTAGCATGTGGTTGATACCTTGATTTGAAGGTAATAAACCTTATAAGAATTGTGATAACTCCGAAACGAGTATAAACTTATATTATAGTGGTAGATCTCGAGGAAAAATCCCGAGATAGTCATATTATTGATGGAATGTAAGCACTCTGAAATGAGTATAAACTAATAATATAATGATAAATCTCGAAGATAAATTCTGAGATTTATATTAGAATACCGGTGAAAGATAAGTACTCTGGAATGAGTATAAACTACCACTAGGTTGGGACGTCTCGAGGATAGATTCAGAGACGCGTGATACGACGATACTTGCGAGTTACGTGAGATATCGATACAAATACTGTGATTACGATAATCGAGACTGATGGAGTACAGTTGAGATGTTATTGCCAATGAGTCATGCTGGCATAACACATGTGTTAATCATGTAGTCATGAGTCGTGTTGTCGTGCGAGGATTGCCCAGGATTCATGCTGGCATAGCACATGAGCTGGTGTTGTGGTGCGAGGATTTCCGAGGATTCATGCCGGCATAGCACATGAGTTTGTGTTGTGGTGCGAGGATTGCCGAGGATTCATACCGGCATAACACATGTGTCAATTGAGTGGTCATGAGTCATATGATGATGCAATGATTGCCGAGAATTCATACCGACATAGCACATGAGCTATATGATGGTGTGATGATTACCGAGGAGTCGTGCCGGCATTGCACGTCCGTTAGTTTTGGTATGCCCATATGGTGGCCGCTAGTGTCGTACCTGTCTGTAGGCCACATATCAGCCTCCACGTGATCGTTCACCTGCGCCTACTCTATATTAGTTAAATAGCGCCAGTCATGTTCCCGAGCCTTGTGTGTATTGTGATCCCAAGCTCCTAGGGGAACTCGTGGTGGCGGTGCTTACACCCAGTCCTTCATGTGGTCGTGGTATGAGCGAAGACACCCAGTCCTGTCACATGTGCATGACTCATGCGGCTACAATGCCATTGGGATACCTGTGTGTGTGTGTGATGCCAGCCGATGACATATGACGGCTGATGCCAGCCGATGATACATGTCGGCTGATGCCAGCCGATGATACATGCCAGCTGATGATATGATATGTCAGCCGAGGGTTATGTCGGTTGATGCCAACCGAGGGTTATGCCGGTTAATGTCAGCCGAGGGTTATATCAGTTGATGCCAGTCGAGGGTTATGCCGGTTGATGCCAGCCGAGGGTTATGACGGTTGATGACATTATATAATAGCCGAGGTAATATGTCGGCTGATACGATACGATATACGAGCCGATACGATACGAGATCCGAAATACTTATCGCTCTATACGATATGATAACGATTATCATGAACAATGATCAAAGTGTATGTACCAGTTAGGGTATGTACCAGTGAGGGTATGTTAGTTATCGAGGTCAGTGGGTATGGTGTGGGCGGTGACCCCGATTGATAAGATTATGTTTTGTATGGACAATGTGTCGTTGAGAAGATCCATACCATCATAGTGAGACGATGGTGTCAAAGTATTAGAGGTCTTGTCATCGATAGGATTTTATGTGTCATCTTCAATGTATGAAGATTTACTTATGAATGTTTGTTGCTGAATACCTATAAGTTTAGGTTGAATAGGATTAGATGTGTGTGATCACTAACCCTGCGGGGTTATTTGATTATCTTGTTGGTATTTTAATGTTGTGCCATATATTGTATGCCTTATTGTTTTATAATATTTTATTAATATTTGTGTTTTTAGTGTTGAGGGGTTAGCAATGTTCACGCACATTTTTGTTACACCCCTTAGGTTTCTTAAAGAAAGTTCGTAAGTACAAGGAGAGAGTCACGTGTTGATAGCTCAGACATCACTGTGGAGGTTGTATGTAACAACCCAGAATTTTAATTATTGGATTTAATTAAATAATTATGTAAAATAACGATTTTGCCCTTGCTTGTTAAAGGGCATGGAAATCAAGTTTTGTTTCGAAACCTTTTCGGTGGTGTTTTGTATACCGTTGCGTAGGTCTCGAACTCACGAGTTCGTAGACAGGCGGCACGCGGAAAACGGAGTTCGTAGACGTGAGTTATGGGTCTAAATGTGCAAGGGCATTTTGGTAATTTTCCATGGAGGGGAGATATTTTGGTAACAAATCAGATAAGTCTGATTTGTTTCATCCTCATCTTCATTTCATCTTCATCTCACTCATCTCTCTCTGTAACAAACAAACACAAACCACCCGAACCGTGCGAAAATCATCCCAAAACCCACAAAAGTCAACTTTGATTTCAAGGCTTCAACTTCCAGTTTTGATCAACTAATCGTGTTCTACTCCTTCCCACGATCACAACCGTACCAACCATCGAAGGAGAGGACCACGGAGGAAGCCGAACCGAGGATAGGAAGTTTCGGACCTTCCGATCGATTTTCCGGCTAGCACAGGTACGTGTTTGTGGTTTTGAGGTCATATTTGGATTCCTGGGTTCGAGTAGATAGATTTAGACGTAAAATTCATGAAAAATGGTTGAGTTTTGAAGAAGTTGGAAAGCTTGGAGTTTCGGCCGGAAATGGAGGATTCCGGCGAAACCAGACGGCGGCGGAGGTGGTGGTCCGGTCATCTTCTCCGGCCAACCTCCGGCGACGGTGACGGTAGCCGGTCATCTTCTCCGGCGAGTCGCCGGTGACCGGTCAGGTTGAGTTGAACCAGTCCGGTCGAGTGAACCGGTCGGGTCAGTTGAACCGGTCGGGTCGAGTTGAACCGGTCGGGTTGAGTGAACCGGTCAAGCCGAGTTAGACCGGGTCGGGCCGAGTTGGACCGGGTTGGACCGGTCCAGGCGCGTGGGTACTGTAGCAGGCGCGTGACCGGCGCGTGAGGGCGCGTGGCGGCGCGTGAGCGCGTGTTCCGACCTTCCGTCGGCGCGTGGCGGCACGTGGGGCCGAGTCTGAGGTCACGGTGACGCGTGACAGTTAGTTTTTGACGTTTCGGACCTGTTGGCGCAGGTTTCGAGTCGATCGGATGTCGTTTAGGGGTTGTTTCGGACGTTTTAAGGTTGCTGCGTTTTCTAGGACAGCATCGTTAGACTCCCGGGATTTATGGGGTTTATATTTAAGATTATTATGATTGGCTGGTAATCCCGATTATTAATTTGGACAGGCGATACTGCTCCAGGAACTTCAGGGGAGCGTACAGTTCGGGATTGAGCGTGCTTGAACAGGTTTGTGAGTGGACTTTGGTTTATAAACTATAATGCATGCATAAATGTATCTTTGATTTAAATACTGTTGAGTATGAGTGAAATGAATTTCTGGATTTTAGAAATGATACTGGACACATATTTTACAATATTTCAGTGAAAGTATGTTTTTGAGAAATGGCCTGGTTTTTGTACTTGATTTTGATATCGTTTTGACGTGGTGACTATTTGAGTATGTGATTTGGGTTTTGACTCATAATTGTGATTTTACCGATTTTGGCCATAAAATGATATTTTAAAGAATTTGGCTTAGGCCGCGAAACAAGATTTCGAAGTATGGATTTGATTCACTGATTCCCGTCCCGATGGTTATTGTTGCTCTGACTGGTGTTGAGGAGTATGACTCTACCAGTTGTTGAGGGTTCGGACCTTAGGTGTTGAGGAGTATGTCTCCGCCGGGTCGCGAAACTGTCTATGCATAGTACAGATATTACAGACAGTACATATGGTACACAGAGTTGTACAGATTTGAACACATCTCAAGGGATACCCTGATGTGTTATGAATATGTCGGGAACAGTGAATTCTTGATTTTGAGATATTTGCCAAATGGAACCAAATGATTTGAATTTGAGATAATTTGTGTCCATATTGAATTAAATGATTTTAAACTCATTTGAAGAGAGTTTTCAAACCAAATTGTGGATCACGAGGTATTTTCATTATACAGATTTTATGTGAGTCCAATTAAATGGTTTTAAAGATAAATGTGAATTTTGGATGATTTACATATGATGCTTTTATATGATAAATTGTTTTATGTTATGCATGCATGATTTTATAAATGGAGGGGAAGAAAGGTAATTCTTCGAAAAGGAATTTATAAATGATTATTTTGTCCACTCACAACTTTTGTGTTTAAATCCCCCTTCAGGCAGTTGAGTAGAGTTGACGCGAACATTGATCTCGAGGCTGAGGCATTAGGATTCTGACTGCGCTGTGTTGTATATTTGAGTAGGATATCTAAATTTTATTCTTGATCCTACTTAGACGCTCTGATATTATGTTGCATTTGATTTGTCGTTAATTACGGGAATTATTGAGTGCTTAAGTCCCTTGTCTGACAAGAGGAAGTATTTATTATGGTTATTATAATTTGTATGGATTGAAGGGTATTTTGGGAACCTTTTCTTAGGTTGTCAGACGGGATCAGGGTTCTTCCCGGATTTCGAGGGGAAATTCGGGACGGGTCCTGACAATTGGTATCAGAGTACTAGGTTAAATTCCTGTAGACTGTACACTACGTGTACAAGAGTTATAGTTCTTAACAGTGTAATGCCTCCGAGACGCGAGTTCCGTCAACAGTCGAAAAATATTGGGGACACATCTGAACCTGCAGTGGAGCCTGATATGAGGCAAACACTGGAACAATTGGGTCATACGTTGACTTCTGTACTTCAGAGTAGGACTGCTACAGAGGGTTCAGACATTGAGAGAGCCCAGAGATTAGGGGCTATAATATATTTATGGGCGAGTCTAGCCCAGAGGATGTAGAGAATTGTCTCCGATTGGTTGAGACATGGGTATTAGTACTCCTACTGGGAATATGTTAGTGGCGAATCTCGTGATTCGTAGTTGACCAGTGTTAGTGGAATGTCATGCATTAGAGGCAGATTTAATCCCCTTAGATATTTTTGATTTTGATGTGATTCTGGGGATGGATTGGTTGACTATGCACCATGCCTCTATTGATTGTTATGACAAGAGAGTGGATTTCCGGAGTCCAGGTTTACCGGAACTTACATTCAGAGGAGATCGTAGGGTACTACCCTGTGGAGTGATATCAGCTTTGACTGCTGAGAAATTGCTGAAGAAAGGTTGTGAGGGTTACTTGGCTCATGTGTTTGATTCTCGGGAAACTTCGATGAGAGGAGGATATTCCCGTGGTGAGTGAATTCTCTGATGTGTTTCCAGATGATCTTCCGGGATTGCCACCTCACCGGGAGATTGAGTTCACCATCGAGCTTTTGCCAGGTACTCAACCTATCTCACAGGCACCGTATAGGATGGCACCAGCAGAATTGCGAGAGTTAAAGACTCAGTTGCAGGACTTGGTGAATATGGGATTTATTCGCCCAAGTGTTTCACCTTGGGGTGCACCAGTGTTATTTGTGAGGAAAAAGGATGGTGGGTTGAGGTTGTGTATCGACTACCGGAAGCTAAACATGGCTACGGTGCGGAATAAGTATCCTTTGCCAAGGATAGATGATTTGTTTGATCAACTTAAGGGGGCAAGATATTTTTTCGAAAATTGACCTTCGATCCGGATACCACCAGTTGAGGATCAGAGAAGGGGATGTTGAGAAAACAGCTTTCAGGACTCGTTATGGTCATTATGAGTTCCTGGTGATGCCTTTCGGGTTGACTAATGCTCCAGCAGCATTTATGGATTTGATGAACAGGGTGTTCCAAAAGTATTTGGATCGGTTTGTGATTGTATTCATTGATGACATCTTGGTGTATTCGAGGAGTGCTAAGGCACATGAGAAGCACTTAAGGTTGGTGCTGAATATGCTTAGGAAAAAGCATTTGTTTGCCAAATTCAGTAAATGCCAGTTTTGGTTGACCGAAGTTGGATTCTTAGGTCATGTGATTTCGGCTGAGGGTATCAGCGTAGATCCCCAAAAGATTGAGGCAGTGGCAAACTGGGAGCAACCGAGGACAGTGACAGAGGTGAGGAGTTTTCTGGGTTTGGCAGGATATTATCGACGGTTCGTAGAAGGATTTTCTACGATAGTAGGGCCGTTGACTCGGTTGACGAGGAAAGGAGTCAAGTTTGACTGGGAAGCTGATTGTGAACAGGGATTTCAGGAGCTGAAGAGGAGGTTGACTTCTGCTCCAGTATTGACCATTCCTGATGATACTGGTGGATTCGAGGTGTATAGTGATGCATCATTGCGGGGTATAGGTTGCGTGTTGATGCAGCATGGAAAGGTGATAGCTTATGCTTCTAGACAACTTAAACCCCATGAGTTGAATTACCCCACACATGATTTGGAATTAGCTGCAGTGGTGCATGCATTGAAAATATGGAGACATTATTTGTACGGGGAGACGTGTCGGATCTTCACCGACCATAAGAGTTTGAAGTACTTGTTCACCCAAAAAGACCTGAATCTGAGGCAGAGAAGATGGCTTGAGTTAATAAAGGATTATGATTGTACTATAGAGTACCATCCAGGGAAAGCCAATGTTGTGGCGGATGCTTTAAGCAGGAAAGTTTACTTACCGTTACTGGTAGAGTTCCGTAGAGCAGGGATAGTACTGGACATGGATAGCCAGGGGGCTTTGTTGGCTAGTTTTCATGTGAGGCCTGTTCTGATTGATCGGATTATTGAGGCTCAACTCCAGGACCCTACATTGTGCATTATCAGGATGGAGTTGGAGGCTGGAAACAGGCAGGACTATGCGCTTAGGGATGATGGAGCCTTGGTTAGGGATGGTCGGTTGTGCGTACCGAATGAACTGGAACTAAAGAGGAAAATTCTTGATGAGAGCTTGTGTACTACAGTTTAAAGGAAACTGGGATTCACACCTGGCTCTGATGGAATTTGCTTATAATAATAGTTATCAGTCGAGTATTGGGATGTCTCCTTTCGAGGCACTGTATGGGAGGCAGTGCAGGACACCTCTATGCTGGAACGAAGTGGGTGAAAGGAAACTGTTAACACCAGAGTTGGTTGATACGACTGAGGAAAAGATAAGGATCATCAGAGAAAGGTTGAAGACAGCTCAGGATCGCCAGAAGAGCTATGCCGACCGTAGAACCAGAGACCTTGAGTTTGAAGTAGGTGATTGGGTGTTCTTAAAACTATCACCTTGGAAGGGAGTTGTACGTTTTGGTAGACGAGGAAAACTGAGTCCTCGCTACATTGGTCCATATGAGATTCTGGAGAGGATAGGACCAGTGGCATATCGTCTTGCTTTACCATCGGAATTATCCAGAGTTCATAATGTTTTCCATGTATCTTTGCTCCGGAAATATCTGTTTGATGAGTCTCATGTGTTGGGAGAGCAGCCACTTGAGCTGAAAGATGATTTGACCTTTGAGGAGCAACCGGTGCAAATTTTGGATTGGAAAGAGAAGGTACTGCGCAGAAAGAGTATTCCTCTAGTTAAAGTGTTGTGGAGGAATCATAACGTGGAGGAAGCCACGTGGGAAACTGAGGAACTAATGAGGACGCAGTATCCTTATTTGTTCCAAGAGTAGAGTTGAATTTCGGGGACGAAATTTCTTAAGGGGGGTAGATTGTAACAAACCAGAATTTTAATTATTGGATTTAATTAAATAATTATGTAAAATGACGATTTTGCCCTTGCTTGTTAAAGGGCATGGAAATCAAGTTTTGTTTCGAAACCTTTTCGGTGGTGTTTTGTATACCGTTGCGTAGGTCTCGAACTCACGAGTTCGTAGACAGGCGGCACGCGGAAAACGGAGTTCGTAGACGAGAGTTATGGGTCTAAATGTGCAAGGGCATTTTGGTAATTTTCCATGGAGGGGAGATATTTTGGTAACAAATCAGATAAGTCTGATTTGTTTCATCCTCATCTTCATTTCATCTTCATCTCACTCATCTCTCTCTGTAACAAACAAACACAAACCACCCGAACCGTGCGAAAATCATCCCAAAACCCACAAAAGTCAACTTTGATTTCAAGGCTTCAACTTCCAGTTTTGATCAACTAATCGTGTTCTACTCCTTCCCACGATCACAACCGTACCAACCATCGAAGGAGAGGACCACGGAGGAAGCCGAACCGAGGATAGGAAGTTTCGGACCTTCCGATCGATTTTCCGGCTAGCACAGGTACGTGTTTGTGGTTTTGAGGTCATATTTGGATTCCTGGGTTCGAGTAGATAGATTTAGACGTAAAATTCGTGAAAAATGGTTGAGTTTTGAAGAAGTTGGAAAGCTTGGAGTTTCGACCGGAAATGGAGGATTCCGGCGAAACCAGACGGCGGCGGAGGTGGTGGTCCGGTCATCTTCTCCGGCCAACCTCCGGCGACGGTGACGGCAGCCGGTCTTCTTCTCCGGCGAGTCGCCGGTGACCGGTCAGGTTGAGTTGAACCAGTCCGGTCGAGTGAACCGGTCGGGTCAGTTGAACCGGTCGGATCGAGTTGAACCGGTCGGGTTGAGTGAACCGGTCAGGCCGAGTTGGACCGGGTCGGGCTGAGTTGGACCGGGTTGGACCGGTCCAGGCGCGTGGGTACTGTAGCAGGCGCGTGACCGGCGCGTGAGGGCGCGTGGCGGCGCGTGAGCGCGTGTTCCGACCTTCCGTCGGCGCGTGGCGGCGCGTGGGGCCGAGTCTGAGGTCACGGTGGCGCGTGACAGTTAGTTTTTGACGTTTCGGACCTGTTGGCGCAGGTTTCGAGTCGATCGGATGTCGTTTAGGGGTTGTTTCGGACGTTTTAAGGTTGCTTCGTTTTCTAGGACAGCATCGTTAGACTCCAGGGATTTATGGGGTTTATATTTAAGATTATTATGATTGGCTGGTAATCCCGATTATTAATTTGGACAGGCGATACTGCTCCAGGAACTTCAGGGGAGCGTACAGTTCGGGATTGAGCGTGCTTGAACAGGTTTGTGAGTGGACTTTGGTTTATAAACTATAATGCATGCATAAATGTATCTTTGATTTAAATACTGTTGAGTATGAGTGAAATGAATTTCTGGATTTTAGAAATGATACTGGACACATATTTTACAATATTTCAGTGAAAGTATGTTTTGAGAAATGGCCTGGTTTTTGTACTTGATTTTGATATCGTTTTGACGTGGTGACTATTTGAGTATGTGATTTGGGTTTTGACTCATAATTGTGATTTTACCGATTTTGGCCATAAAATGATATTTTAAAGAATTTGGCTTAGGCCGCGAAACAAGATTTCGAAGTATGGATTTGATTCACTGATTCCCGTCCCGATGGTTATTGTTGCTCTGACTGGTGTTGAGGAGTATGACTCTACCAGTTGTTGAGGGTTCGGACCTTAGGTGTTGAGGAGTATGTCTCCGCCGGGTCGCGAAACTGTCTATGCATAGTACAGATATTACAGACAGTACATATGGTACACAGAGTTGTACAGATTTGAACACATCTCAAGGGATACCCTGATGTGTTATGAATATGTCGGGAACAGTGAATTCTTGATTTTGAGATATTTGCCAAATGGAACCAAATGATTTGAATTTGAGATAATTTGTGTCCATATTGAATTAAATGATTTTAAACTCATTTGAAGAGAGTTTTCAAACCAAATTGTGGATCACGAGGTATTTTCATTATACAGATTTTATGTGAGTCCAATTAAATGGTTTTAAAGATAAATGTGAATTTTGGATGATTTACATATGATGCTTTTATATGATAAATTGTTTTATGTTATGCATGCATGATTTTATAAATGGAGGGGAAGAAAGGTAATTCTTCGAAAAGGAATTTATAAATTATTATTTTTGTCCACTCACAACTTTTGTGTTTAAATCCCCCTTCAGGCAGTTGAGTAGAGTTGACGCGAACATTGATCTCGAGGCTGAGGCATTAGGATTCTGACTGCGCTGTGTTGTATATTTGAGTAGGATATCTAAATTTTATTCTTGATCCTACTTAGACGCTCTGATATTATGTTGCATTTGATTTGTCGTTAATTACGGGAATTATTGAGTGCTTAAGTCCCTTGTCTGACAAGAGGAAGTATTTATTATGGTTATTATAATTTGTATGGATTGAAGGGTATTTTGGGAACCTTTTCTTAGGTTGTCAGACGGGATCAGGGTTCTTCCCGGATTTCGAGGGGAAATTCGGGACGGGTCCTGACATTGTAACTAGGTAAACAATCGGTTTAAGTATTCAATACTTTAATTATGATCATCGTTTAAATTAATCATGCCCTGGGTTACCAATGACGCGGTGAATGGTAATTTAGTGTATACTATTTTACCTTTCACTAAACTTCCTAAAACACAACGTTTTAGTAAGCTTTCGTCACCTAGACTCAGCGTCCAGGTGACGGCCAGCACCGGTGACTCCGGTATCCCGTTGGATTTCCGGAGCGGGATGTATCACTTTTGATTTATCGAATAATCTGTGTACATATATCATAATCAGAGCCGTTCAACTCCTAAATCATCATTTCAAAATCTTCTCCGCTAAAATCAAGAACACTAGAGGTTATTTAATCATTTAAATGTATCAAAAAAATCAACGGTGTTAGTAGTACAATTAATGTACTCATGATTAACCTCCATTTAGTTTACACAGATGAATAGCTAAACAACCTCTAATGTTGTTAATTTTTTAACGAGATGATCTTGAAATGATCATTTAAGAATTGAATGATTACGATTATGAAATATGATCATTTAAGATGATTACAACTATGAAATATGTAGAAGGATTATTTGATAAATCGAAAGGATAATACGAGTAAATCCAATAGGTTGTGATAGGATAGATTTACCCCTCGGCTAAAATTTACTTACCATGAATGTCATGAAGACTTAAAGTTAGATTTCTAAGATTAAAAAAAAAATACCGTTTTCTAGATTTGTCTTCAGTCTTCGCTCATTTTACACACTTATCAAAAAAACAAATCCATTACCTTTTTCCCGTATCGAATAAAATGTGAACAGTGTGATGATCGGATAGATTTACCCCTCGGCTAAAATCTACATGCCATGAATATTGTCATGAACACTTGAAGTTAGACTTCTTTTTTTTTTTTTTTTTTGAGGAAAAGTACGAGCTTTATTGATGTTAGAAAAGTATCATCGTACAACGTGATGCATAAAGGCGGCCTCGTTAAAACCTCGTGATGAAAAACAGAAAATGTCAGAAAAACAATTAACAAAAATACACATCTCCTCTAAGGGCTTAAATCTGCATCCAGCAAAGAATGAAGCCAGACTGGTGCAATTTCAATCCAAGTAGACAAGCCATGTGACGATGTTTAATTCTTTAATGTGTACGGCAGTGACCACTTCAATTGAGGCGTAGTGAGGCTTATTTCAATTTTTACCGCCGCAATGTTAGGGATATTACATTCGTAAATATATATTAATCCAACTAAAATTTATCAATATAAGTGAAGTATGCATGTATTAGTATACAATTTACAAATGGTGTCTACCAAGGGCGGAGCTACCCTTGGACTAGGGTGTGCTCCAACCCAGTGTAAGTTATAAAAAAAATTACATATTTTCGTGTTAATTTTAATGAAAATTACTAATTTGTTTGGAAGGTAGCAAGCCTGATTAAATTATAATTAGCCGAGAGTAAGTTAATAAATCCCAAAATAAACCATTTTCAATTGCCCATGCATAATAGACTCCAACAAAAAATTTATAGCCCACTGCGACAAAAGTTTCTAGCTCCGTCATTGTTGTCTACAAATGTGGTCAACTTTGCATTTTCCTTTTACATGTGACTTTCTAAATCATTAGTTTGAATGATATTTTTATTAAAATTATAAATTTGCACACTTATCGAATAAGAACTTGGAAACAAGGTGCGTTTGGGGTATGAAATTTATGAAGTCAATATTTTGAAGTTAACATAGAATATTTCTAATTTCTAATTATTTTCATATCCGGAAGTCATTTCTAGACCTTTTTACAAAATTTTATTGAAATTCATATTTTTTTGGCTTAAAAAATTCAATAGCAGCTAGTTAATTGGCACTCTGAATAGCAGGACATGTCTCAAATGGCTTATAATAATTTTTTCTAATGTGCAGTTGCAATATTTCTCGAAATCTCAACAGTCAAAATTTTCACAATAAATGTGAGCTGTATATAACTAATGATTTTTAGTCGGTTTTTTAAATTTCGAAAAAAACATCAAATTATTCTATTTCCATTCTTATCACCCCGTAAGATATTTTGAAGTTGATAGAGAAGAATTCAAATTGTTTTCGCCATTGAAATTCATGTTTTTTCGCTTAAAAAATTCAATAGCAATTAGTTAATGGGCATTCTAAATGGAAGGACATGACTCAAATGGCTTATAATAATTTTTCTAATGTACAGTTTCAATATTTCGTAAAGTCACAACAGTCTCATTTTTCATAAAAACTGTGAGCGACTCACGATTTTTAGTCAGTTTTTGAAATTTTGACTAAACATCAAAATACTTATTCTATTTTAATTCTCACCATCCCGTAAGATATTTTTGAAGTTGACAGAGAAGATTTCAAATTATTTTTGGACCCAAAAATAACTTCCGAACCGCATTACTAAATTTTAGTGAATTCATATTTTTTGGCCTGAACAATCGCATTTTTCCTAAAAACTGTGAGCAATTCACGATTTTTAGTCGATTTTTGAAATTTTGACTGAAACATCAAAATGCTTATTCGGTTTCTATTCTCATTACCTTGTAAGATATTTTGAAGTTGACAGAGAAAATTTCTAATTATTTTCGGACCCATAAGTCACTTCCGAACCCTTTTACAAAAGTTTATTGAAATTCATGTTTGTTGCTTAAAAAACGCAATAACAACTAGTTAATGGGCATCCTAAACTGAAGGACATGTCTCAAATGGTTTACAATAGTTTTTCAAATGAACAGTTGCAATATTTTGCGAAATCTCAATAGTCGCATTTTTCACAAAAACTTTGAATTTTAACTCACAATTTTTAGTCGATTTTTTAATTTCGAGAAAACCATCAAAATACTTATTCTATTTCTATTTTCATCACCTCGTAAGATATTTTTGAAGTTGACAAAGAAGATTTCTAATTATTTTCGGACCCAGAAGTTACTTCCGCGCCCCGGTAC